>JAXCGZ010023905.1:0-21833 GCA_037179515.1 Halocaridina rubra
ATAATAATAATAATAATAATAATAATAATAATAATAATCTCCACAATCAACATCAAAGGAAAATTATTGTTAAAAATAATAATTATAATAATAATAATAATAATAATAGTAATAATAATAAGATCTAAGGAGAGTTTTTGGAATAGACATCATGAGAGTAATGCAGAGGTATATTAAAACCCAGCAGAGAGCTGGATATTCATTACACATCTTTTATAATCCCTTCACATCTGACAGGTCATTACACTCTCCATCTGTTTCTCTTTACAGCCTGATAAAGGATGTTTTATTTTATTATTTTTTGTTCCATCCTGTTGTCACAACAATCTTTAAAAAAAAAAAAAAAATTTTTTTTTTTTTTTTTGGAGGGGGCGGCGTTATTCGCGAATTGCGAATATTTTGCTATTATTTTTTGGGGGCGTTATTGCAATTTCGCATATAAAAAAATCGCGTATAAAAGGAACAAGGTGTATATATATATATATATATATATATATATATATATATATATATATATATATATATATATATATATATATATATATATATATATATATATATATATCAATTAAGCACATTACATATGTGAAAACATGAATCATTTTTTACCCCGACCGGGACTCGAACCTAGGACTTATGATTTCTAAGTCAAGGCGCTACCACTACACCACAGAAGGTTAAAAGGAACCCAACCTTATAGCTTATATCTGCTATACTTAGGAATGAATGCATTCTAACTGAAAGCCACTATGTTCATATTACAGATTCCCCAACCTCACTCGTGGCTTCATTTTAGCATTTAATTCAAATCCCAATCTCATTCGGGCCATTAAATTATCAACTAAGCACATTACATATGTGAAAACATGAATCATTTTTTACCCCGACCGGGACTCGAACCTAGGACTTATGATTACAAATTCAAGGCGCTACCACTACACCACAGAAGGTTAAAAGGAACCCAACCTTATAGCTTATATCTGCTATACTTAGGAATGAACGCATTCTAACTGAATGCCCCTATGTTCATATTACAGATTCCCCAACCTCACTCGTGGCTTCATTTTAGCATTTAATTCAAATCCCAATCTCATTCGGGCCATGAAATTATCAATTAAGCACATTACATATGTGAAAACATGAATCATTTTTTACCCCGACCTAAATGCTAAAATGAAGCCACGAGTGAGGTTGGGGAATCTGTAATATGAACATAGTGGCATTCAGTTAGAATGCGTTCATTCCTAAGTATAGCAGATATAAGCTATAAGGTTGTGTTCCTTTTAACCTTCTGTGGTGTAGTGGTAGCGCCTTGACTTCGTAATCATAAGTCCTAGGTTCGAGTCCCGGTCGGGGTAAAAAATTATTCATGTTTTCACATATGTAATGTACTTAATTGATAATCTCATGGCCCGAATGAGATTGGGATTTGAATTAAATGCTAAAATGAAGCCACGAGTGAGGTTGGGGAATCTGTAATATGAACATAGTGGCATTCAGTTAGAATGCGTTCATTCCTAAGTATAGCAGATATAAGCTATAAGGTTGGGTTCCTTTTAACCTTCTGTGGTGTAGTGGTAGCGTCTTGACTTAGTAATCATAAGTCCTAGGTTCGAGTCCCGGTCGGGGTAAAAAATGATTCATGTTTTCACATATGTAATGTGCTTAATTGATAATTTCATGGCCTGAATGAGATTGGGATTTGAATTAAATGCTAAAATGAAGCCACGAGTGAGGTTGGGAAATCTGTAATATGAACATAGTGGCATTCAGTTAGAATGCGTTCATTCCTAAGTATAGCAGATATAAGCTATAAAGTTGGGTTCCTTTTAACCTTCTGTAGTTTAGTGGTAGCGCCTTGACTTAGTAATCATAAGTCCTAGGTTCGAGTCCCGGTCGGGGTAAAAAATGATTCTTGTTTTCACATATGTAATGTGCTTAATTGATAATTTCATGGCCCGAATGAGATTGGGATTTGAATTTAATGCTAAAATGAAGCCACGAGTGAGGTTGGGGAATCTGTAATATGAACATAGTGGCATTCAGTTAGAATGCGTTCATTCCTAAGTATAGCAGATATAAGCTATAAGGTTGGGTTCCTTTTAACCTTCTGTGGTGTAGTGGTAGCGCCTTGACTTAGTAATCATAAGTCCTAGGTTCGAGTCCCGGTTGGGGTAAAAAATGATTCATGTTTTTACATATGTAATGTGCTTAATTGATAATTTCATGGCCCGAATGAGATTGGGATTTGAATTAAATGCTAAAATGAAGCCACGAGTGAGGTTGGGGAATCTGTAATATGAACATAGTGGCATTCAGTTAGAATGCGTTCATTCCTAAGTATAGCAGATATAAGCTATAAGGTTGGGTTCCTTTTAACCTTCTGTGGTGTAGTGGTAGCGCCTTGACTTTGTAATCATAAGTCCTAGGTTCGAGTCCCGGTCGGGGTAAAAAATGATTCATATATATATATATATATATATATATATATATATATATATATATATATATATATATATATATATATATATATATATATATATATATATATATATATATATATATATATTTATATATATACAGTAATCCCTCGTTTATCTTGGGGGTTCGGTTCCGGGACTGGCTGCGATAGGTGAATTTCCATGAAGTAGGAACACCTTAAAAAAAAAAATTTTTTTTTTCCTTTTTTTATTTTTTACACTTCTTCCATGAGTACAAAGAGGATTACGATAAGAAAAGATTATCATCATCATTATATATATATATATATATATATATATATATATATATATATATATATATATATATATATATATATATATATATATATATATATATATATATATATATATATATATATATATATATATATATATATATATATATATATATATATATATATATATATATATAATATATATTTTGACATTTATTATCCTACTAGGAATCCTGTGCCATGCATCAGATACTCTACGGTATTATCAAGCCAGTTTTCACCAATATCCCTTCTGAACCTAAATTTATCAAGCTTAAATCCACTACCCATTACGAGTTCTGGTTTAATCATGAATTTTTAAGACTTTATTAATTATCACCCTTGTAATGACCTTGTGGAGGATTTCCTGTGTGTTATTACCCTTCGATCTTATAACCCCATAAATTCGGATATCCTGACACGGCTTCAGTAGAGGCCTACCACGATCTCAAAATTAAATCCTCTACCAAGGAAATATAATTAATATTACATGCATAGACATACATGCAAATATTTTATAAGGGGGTTTATGAACTACTGATATGAGAATATTTAAATAAACTCTCCTCACCTTAAATTATAACTTCCTCGTACAGAATAATACATTTTCTAACATACATTCTACCTACGAGTGTTCAATGAAATGAGCTCATTCTGTCCCTCACACGTAGTTATAAATATTGTTAGAAATAAGGTTAATCTGTACTCATCTATCCGGATAACCCTGATGTCGATATCTTCTGCTCCACGTATCTCTATTACGTTTCCTACTTGAGTGTCTCGTAACGCCCCACGAGAACAAACTTTTTGTTAAATGTATATGCACCGTCAATGATCACGGTAGCAAATGTATTTCATAACTATTAATTACGACTGCTTTCACGCATTATAATTACGTCACAAACATGATTGTCTCGTAGCATCTCACGAGGACAACTAAGAATAAACTTATAAGTACTGTCAATAAACACAGTAAAAATGAGTGCCTTGTAGCATCTCGCGACAGCAACTAACTTTTTGTAAGAAAGTCTAACAAAACTCCCCTCGTTTCTTGGGGTCCTTGGTCACAACGCTTCATTGTTTAAACAGGCGAGGCAATAAGCGTTATCAAGGAGGTGAAGGGTTAATGGCTAAAATCCATTAGTGACCTACATTCCTTTCTCCAAGTCTGCTACAGCCAGCCTTCATAATAAACTACACATTATACATATGACTATACGTGTATACATGATAGAAATTAATAAGTACACATACTAAGTCTAAAAGTATACATTCATGCACTTACATTATGTACGTAGAAATAAACTGTCTTGAAATATATTCAAGACATCCTGGGCCCCTCCAAAAAAGAAAAAATGGGGGGTCTCCCCTGTCAGTACTACAATTTATCATCTATGATTAAGCGTGCCCACAATTCTTCAACCCTTTGGGCGGCTTGACATTCAGATCTTTCATAATTTGATGATTCCTCTTTGTATACTTCTGACAACAGATATTCCCATGAGAGCTTTTCGGACCAAGCTCTCTGAATAAGAATTTTTCCTCTTCTTAGTAAGGGTGATATTAGACCTAAGGGCTCCAAAAATATACCCACCAGTGACAGAAGTTTAAGTTTGGTCAACACATCTTCTCTAGCCTTCAGACTTTTCAAAGACAACTTGTCTGTATTAACATTCCAGATTAAACTAGAGCTTGTTTCTTTAGGAGATCTAGATTTTTCAGAAAGGCGCTGATCCAGTACCCTTTGAAGTCTTGCATTGTTGGAATTCATTGCTTGCATGATATTTTGGCCTTTTCCCACTCTACATCTGCAGTACTGCATATATCAAACTGTTTCTCTTCACTGGTACAAGCATCCAACAAATTACCCACATGAACATTCTCCAATATTTCCTCCAACTGTTCTATTAGAGACTTCATTTGTCCAAAGGCACTCTGAAAATTGTGTAGGAGAGGAGTGCGGATAGGCTTCAAGGGAACAGAATCTGTAAAACTTCTAAGTGTAGTTTTATCTTTGTAATGCACTTCTTGCTTTACTCCAATACTCTCTGGCTCCCACAACTTATTAACAGGCTCTATGGCCCTCTCTATCAACAACTTCTTAACAGGCTCTATAGCCTCTTCAATCAACTACTTATTTACAGGCTCTATGGCCTCTTCACTCAACAACTTATTAAGTGGCTCTATGGCCTCATCAATCAACTCTTGTGTCGTAGTAGGCAATAACTGTGTTCCTACTCGCATAACAAGTTGGTTTTGTACACTACTGGTCCATGTTGAGTATCACGAGGAATATGGCCATACAACATGACACCACCCGGTGTTTCCTTCAAAGTATAGACATCCCATTTGTTAAGACCACTAACAAACTGACTAAAATGTAAGGCACCAATAACAATGCCAATGTTGTCAAGTACATCACCATCAATATCTTCATCGGCCAACTTGTGACCATTAGACTTTAACACATTTGCAGCCTTTGCTAGTCCTGGAGTGTGGATGCTAATTACCATGTCATCAACTACGAGTAATTTAACTCTGGCTCTTCTTTTCCCCAATTTGATAACTACATTTACAACAGGAAAACTTCCTTTCTTTGTCTTAGAATGAAATGCATCAATACCAAGAGACATTTCATCTACTGGGCTTAATTTAAGCCTTTCAGCTAATTCCCTAGTTATAAAGGAACACTGGGAACCTGTATCAAAGAATAACCTAGTATTTACCCAAAGATTTCCCTTTGAGCTGCTTATTTTTCCACTTGCAGTAGGCAGAGCACATGAAGGTAAACTCGGCTTCACCATTTGCCTCTGTACTGCCTTCATAGTCATCACACCAACATGTTTCTAGTCCTTTTCTTAGTCAGAATGTTCTTGCTCATTGCTTGACTCATCTATATTTGAACCATTTTCTGACTGTTCTTTCAGAAATGTAGGTTCTTCAAACCTTCTACGAAATTTTGACTCTTGTTCATAACACAAGGCTGCATGATGACCATTTTTCTTACACTTCTTACAGTTTGACTGAGTCTAACATTCATTTGCATAATGCCCTGACTGAGTACATCTCAGACATATGTTATTGTCTCTCAATTTGTCTCTGCGTTCGTTTATACTAACTACTTTATTACACTGTTCAGACTTATGACCTTGCCAACCACAGAATACACAATCTGTTTTACTATTTACTATCTTTGCAGTAGCACCATAACTACCCACATTCTTTTTATAGAACTGGGTTTCATCTCTCTGGGAGGTTTGGGTCTCTCCCTTTGTGTTACCTTTAGTATTGTTGCCCTCTATATGATATACATATTTTCCCAGTTCCTTCAAGAGGGTTTCAAATGTAGGATATTTTGTGTCTAATTTCATGCTAATCCAGTTCTCAACATCTTCTGGTAATTTCATCAATACGAGTTCTGAAAACACCCAATCAGTGTTCTCCATGTCTTTATAATATTTCAGACTTCGAGTAAAGGCTTCTACTTCCTGCTTGAACCTAAAAAGTGATGAATAATTAGAAGAGGGAGTTGGTATTTTTACCAATTTGCTCTTTAATTTTGTACAATCCTGTCCCTGCTGGCATAAACAGCTTGTAGCTGTTGAATGCACTCATCACAACTCTCACTAGCAACAGGATATCCCTTAATGGTGTCTTTTGCATCTCCTTTAAGGGCATTTCTTAAGATGGTAAACTTTGTCATAGTTGCCATAGAAATACTATGTACTAACTATCAAACGTATCCCAAAACTCGTTCCATTCATCATAGTTTCCAGAGAACTGTGATAATTTTACTTCAGGAAATTTAGGTGTGGGTTGCCCACTGGGGAGGCTTGAACACTCGGCACTAGGAGCTCGAGTACTCTTCATAGTTCCTAACTTACAAATCCGTTCTAGGACAGCTAAGCTAATATCATTTACTGTTTCAGCTAGATTGTCATGTTCTGTATCCTCCTCTTCAGAATCCCTTTTAAGGGGCTTATACTTGACATAATCTTCATATTTCCTATCATATCTTCCGAATCTTTCTGTTAGCGTATGATGACTTCTTTCTAAATAATTAACATCAAGTGTCTCATCATCTTTGGCAAGTTCTGTTTGACACTGAACGCAATCGCGTTGAACCAATTCCCGAAGGCGTTTTAATGCCTCAGGTTTAACCGACATATTGAGAAAGTAAATAGAACATAAAATAGCAATTTTATCATCAAAGAATCCACGATCTTCTTTATGCATCCACAATGCAACAAACAATCACTCTGTAAAGAGTATTAAAGGACAATCTTCTAAAATATCAAGATAATAACATACAGTTATTTAATTCTGTCAATTATGACGCCAATCCACAAAGTGTAAAACACACTTTTCATCAATTAAACGACGCTGTTAAGTCAGCAACAGTAAATGGAAAGTGTAATGCTAACCACACTGTTCCTCAAATAAAAGACACTGTGCACCTAGCAGTAGGTGGGTCACTACCTTCTGTTTATTTACGTAAACAAAGGAATCAATACGACATTCTAGACATCGTTAAATGGGAAATATGTAAACACACAAATCTAAAAAGCACTGTTTACCCAGCCGAAATTGGGTACGAATATCCAAATTACTTAATGGACGCTCAACTACGAAATTATATTTCGTTTCCACAGAGAGAGAAACACTTTATCCACTCGGGAAAAGGATACACATATTTATTTCAACAACCACTTAAATTTCAAAGTATAATTGCAATATTCATGCAAATACATGCAATGCTCCTCCCTTTTTTTTCGCTGAAATGTGGACGATTTTAACCGTAGAGTTTTACACTAACTTCTTACATGGTGGGAGTATATCTAAAATGTACACTATTTTCACCATTACCACACCAATTCTCATCCGGTTCAGAGGACCAAATGCTGTGGAGGATTTCCTGTGTGTTATTACCCCTCGATCTTATAACCCCCTAAATTTGGAAATGCTGACACAGCTTCAGTAGAGGCCTACCACGATCTCAAAATTAAATCCTCTACCAATAAAATATACTTAATATTACATGCATAGACATACATGCAAATATTTTATAAGGGGGTTTATGAACTGCTGATATGTGAATATTTAAATAAACTCTCCTCACCTTAAATTAAAACTTCCTCATACAGAATAATACATTTTCTAACATACATTCTACCTACGAGTGTTCAATGAAATGAGATCATTCTGTCCCTCACACGTAGTTATAAATATTGTTAGAAATAAGGTTAATCTGTACTCATCTATCCGGATAACCCTGATGTCGATATCTTCTGCTCCACGTATCTCTATTACGTTTCCTACTTGAGTGTCTCGTAACGCCCCACGAGAACAGCAAACTTTTTGTTAAATGTCTATGCCCCGTCAATGATCACGGTAGCAAATGTATTTCATAACTATTAATTACGACTGCTTTCACGCATTATAATTACGTCACAAACATGAGTGTCTCGTAGCATCTCACGAGGACAACTAAGAATAAACTTATAAGTACTGTCAATAAACACAGTAAAAATGAGGGCCTCGTAGCATCTCACAACAGCAACTAACTTTTTGTAAGAAAGTCTAACAAAACTCCCCTCGTTTCTTGGGATCCTTGGTTACAACGCTTCTTTGTTTAAACAGGCAAGGCAATAAGCTTTATCAAGGAGGTGAAGGGTTAATGGCTAAAATCCATTAGTGACCTACATTCCTTTCTCCAAGTCTGCTACAGCCAGCCTTCATAATAAACTACACATTATACATACGACTATACGGTTATACATGATAGAAATTAATAAGTACACATACTAAGTCTAAAAGTATACATTCATGCACTTACATTATGTACGTAGATATAAACTGTCTTGAAATATATTCAAGACAGACCTGTCAGATGTGAAGGGATTATAAAAGATGTGTAATGAATATCCAGCTCTCTGCTGGGGTTTAATATACCTCTGCATTACTTTCATGATGTCTATTCCAAAAATTCTCCTTAGATATTATTATTATTATTATTATTATTATTATTATTATTATTATTATTATTATTATTATTATTACTATTATTATTTTTAACAATAATTTTCCTTTGATGATGATTGTGGAGATTATTATTATTATTATTATTAATATCATTATTATTACGAATTTGTATTTAAGCCATTATTTTTACAATAAATAATGTAGTTTTGGATGAATGAACAAGAGTTAATTAAAGATGTCTCTCTCTCCAACATTCTATTCTACCCAACCCCCCACACTCTCTTTGTCCCAGCCAACTAGGGAGGGGCACTGTACACAGTTATTATAGTAAATAAACCAACAGATGTACAAACAATGATGAGCCCAGCCCTTAATAATAATAATAATAATAATAATAATAAGAATAATAATAATGATGATAATAATCTCCACAATCATCATAAAGGAAAATTATTGTTCCCAATAATAATAATAATAATAATAATAATAATAATAATAATAATAATAGTAATAATAATAATAAGATCTAAGGAGAATTATTGGAATAGACATCATGAGAGTAATGCAGAGGTATATTAAAACCCAGCAGAGAGCTGAATATTCATTAGACATCTTTTATAATCCCTTCACATCTGACAGGTTATCTTCATAATATCACGTTCATATTAATTTACGCTTGCGTGCTGTTATTAATAAAGTAAAGAGTGGTTTGTTGACAGTGCAGGGAGGGTTTATACAGTAAAGGTAAAAATAAATATCAAGTACGTATAATAAATATGGTGCTCTTATTTAGCGATTTTTCACCTATCGCAGCGGGTCCCTTAACCGAACCCCTGCGATAAATGAGGGACCACTGTATATATATATATATATATATATATATATATATATATATATATATATATATATATATATATATATATATATATATATATATATATATATATATATATATATATATATATATACCAACCTCCGTCCTTCACTAGGTACAAGAACCCGGGCGATTACCTCATCTCTCATTACAACACTTAATACTTTTTTTTTCTACACTGAGAAATGATTATCTGGCTGTCTTTTCTTGAAGACTCCATCTAGTCATAGACATTGATAACAACCCAGAAAACACATGATAGAAGACTATAATACAATCAACCACATATGCCATCAACACGACATACAAGCTCTGAGAGTCGTTGGGAAAGCCTTGAATCAGTATTGCCTATCTTATGCACTCGGGGCTGTTTGGCCTTGCACATCAGGAAACAACAACAGCGATAATCCATCCACCAGCTGGAGCTTTAGGTGAAAAAGGCTAAGGCATTGACACTAAGACTGTCACTTACCTATTTGCCTGCGAGCCAGACGTCTGTGGAAAATTTAGCTTTAGAGTTTAATGGCAAGTATGACGTATTTGTCATTGTGATAATTTCAATATGGACGCCATTCCCTCAATGGAAAGTAAAGAGGATATCTATATTTAGTATTTGAAGTCATGATGCCGTAAATAGTCAGTGTTTCAACCAACTGAGAGGCACTTAAAACTAGTCAGTAGCCTGTTAGATTGTCAAGGGGGAGAGTACAGCGTTGTTTCACTGAGACATGGCAGCTACCCCCCCCTGCAGTGATGTGTAATCAAATTCATTGACAGCTTGCAGGGAAAGGGTTAAATATTCACTTTAGAGACAGGTAACATCATGTAGCGCAATAAGTTCAAAGTATACCTGTATATTGCTCAATCTATCTGACGTAGAAAAGCTGAGAAATTATATGTCTGTGCATAAATAACTTCTAATATCCAGTTTTGAGTCATGTAATATGTGTAATTTGCCAGAGAAAAGGAATGACAAGCACTGGCTTGGTAAAAACAAATAGAGTGAGGACCTATTTTTCTTGCTAAACTTTGCACGGTGTGTGACCTTGCCTCCAGCCCCCAAGAAGCACGAAACACGAATCACCAACATTAACTTGTGACTGGAACTGTTAGTTTCATCTCTCTTTATATAGCAGTTGATTCTGTATTTGCTATGCCTACTCTAGAGAGAGAATGAGAGAGAGAGAGATTGATTTTACTGGATAACTTTGATATAAAGTAAGAATATATCTGATGATTGAGGTAGGAGAACTTGCGCAACCAACTATAAAAAAAAATTTCAGAAATATTTTGCCATGATGACTTAAATGCCTCACAGAATGAAATTATTCTTTAATTGTAAGCATAAAATCTGAAAATACCAGTAAGAAACAATTATTAAGTAATTCTAATAAATTCTAATGAATATTGTTTTAGCAATGCTTGAGTAGACCCTTTTGTATTTCAGATCTGCATTAAGTTTTACATTAATATAGAATGTGCAATTTAAAAGTATCCTAATATCTTAATAATCAGTGGCATATTTATTCTATTGTAACTTGATTCCGTATTCAGCTTTAACTAGTTTGAGGGGAACAACTAAACAAAGAAAAGAAGGCAGCAGAGTTTATTATAGCAGAATTTATCAGCCATCCTCTGACGAGAAATGAAAATTCAAGGAGGAAAACATTGCACACCTTTTGCTTTACTCTGTCTCTTAGCTGGCTCATGTGACACGTGTGGATTCATCTCTTCAACCACCTTTGGCTTAATAATAAGTATTATTTGTTTAATTTCTATGTTCAAATGAAATAAATCGTCCGCTTACA
This sequence comes from Halocaridina rubra, assembly GCA_037179515.1. Lineage (NCBI taxonomy): Eukaryota > Metazoa > Arthropoda > Malacostraca > Decapoda > Atyidae > Halocaridina > Halocaridina rubra. The sequence goes on from JAXCGZ010023905.1 coordinate 11,420, forward strand.
GACTTGCGAAGTAGAACGTGCCACTCTACGCGCTTCTGTGGACCAGCTTCAAGAACAGTTGTCGAAGGCCACATATGAGATCAACGGCATCACTTCAGATTACTTACTCGCTAAGCAATCCTTAGCACACACACAAGGTATGAGTTTAATGAAGATCTTCCTCTAATACTGTTGCCTTCATAATTAAAAGACATCGGTTTATGTCACGGACTCCCTTTTCTACTGAGGGCTAGGACAGTGCCTTCTTGCGAAGGACTTTGGTTTTGGTGAGTATGACCATTAGCCTGGATAAATGCCCTATCTAACATCAAACTGTGACAGGCCGCGAACCCTTGAATTGACAAATCAAAGTTGCAAGCATTACTGCTATGCCATGGTGGCCATATTAGAGATAATAAATATATGCAGACACTCCCTAACTTGCATATTAGTTAGGTTCCAGAAGTCTGTTCATAAGTAGAATTGTTCATAAGTTGTGTTTCAGTAAAAAAAAAGTACTGTACAGTACATACATATGCAGTACTGTACGTTACTTAGGCTAAAGACGCTGAACTGCTACATAATACACACTGTATTACTACATAAAACATAAAGTATACAGTATTAATGATATGTGATATGTTCATAAGTTGATATTTGTATTTATAGTGCAGAGTATATGCTAGTTAAGCACCAGAGAGGACTGCAATTATTACACAAAGTTCCAGGACCCTTTGTTTCTGATATCCCTGTTGGAGAGAGTGATAGAGAGATTCCTCTCCCAAAGAGTTAATTGCTCTTCTCCAGAAATGTCTTCAACTATGAAGTACCTTTTGCCTTGTAATACGAGTTGAAGACACTTTTCCAGAAAAGTGTCCTCAAGAAAGATTGTTTTGTATTTGGTGTGCCACACCTATGAAATATCCTGAGATTTCTTCACTATCATATAATTTTTATCAAGCCTTGTAATAGCACCAAGGCATAGTTAGTACAGAACAATCTTTACTGAAGACACTTTTCTGGAAAAAGTTGTTTGGACCTCTCTGGAAGGGGAACTTGCTGGTCTTTGTCTTCGAGTATATTTGGAACAGTGTGTCCTGAAACCTTGTTTAATAATTACAGTCCTTTCTGATGCTTCTTAGCTTATACATAAAACATAAAGCAAGTAGTATTTACGAATTTCAATACAGTAATAATATAGTACAGTACAGTAATACATACATTATACATGAGTAAATGATAGGTAGGTGTTTGTTTTCGCATCTGTCAGTGTTCGTAACTTGGTTGTTCGCAAGTAGAGGAGCTTCTCTGTTTACAAATTTTTTTTATATTTATTTAAGCAGCATTGCAATTCATTAGCTGTCACCAGAACTGTATTTGGTAATGTCTTCCTAACTATCTAAATTATCTGACCCACTACCTTTCTTGCATATTAGTACTTGGTGCAAGATGGGCATGAAATCCAGTGCTAATAAATTGCAAGATATGATAAGATTCCCTGTGGTGGCGGGCACAACATCAAAGAATAGCCCCAACGTAATCCCTGCGTGTCGTAAGAGGCAACTGAAAGTGTATTGGGTGAGGGGACTGGGAATCCCCCCTTGTATTAACCTCCCGCGAGACGTAAAATAAGAAGGGGAGTAGAGGGGAGAGTAACTTCTCCCCAAACTCTAGTTTTGGAATGTCTAAATGTGCGTGGTTGTTGTACGATAAAGAACAATAGATGTGAGATTGGATATATGTTTGATAGGAGGAGGATGGATGTATTGGCATTGTGTGAGACGAAGATGTAGGAAAAGGAGAATTAGCATTTGGTGAGGTGATAGGTAGGGTATCTGGGGTTGAAAGGTGGAGAGCGAAAGAAGATGTGGCATTATTGCTGAGTGAATGGATGGTAAATAAGGTAGTAGAATGGAAAGAAATGTCATCTAGGCTGATGTGGGTGAGGGTTAGGATGGGTAGAGAATGTTGGCCTTTTGTTAGTGAGTATGGGCCAGGATGTGAGAGAAGTGAGGAAGAGCGGGATGAGTTCTGGAATGAGTTAACTAGGTGTGTGGATGGTCTGAGTAGAACAAGCAAATAAACAAACATTTATTTCCATATTTGTACAATGGTTGTTCTTCTAAGATTAAAAGTAACTTATAAGTAGACATGTAATTGAACTAATAAGTAAGAGGGTAATACATTCAGTTAAATTAAATGTAGCTTTCTTAGAAAATAATAATGCTGTAATAAAAATTTTAACAGTAATGTTAATAATAAAGTAGTAATAATAACACACGATACAGTATCGTTATTATCAGCATCATCACCATATTTGTTTTCCTTACAATGAGAATAATTAGTTCTTAACTTAGAGAACAGAGAAGTCGATATCAGTTTACATATAGAGAGGTTAGTGTTTAGGGAAATTGCATTAAATCATTAAGTTTAATTTATGTGTGAGCAACAACCATTTGTCCAAAAGAAAACTATATAGTTTGCCTTTGAAAGCTGCGAAGGAGGATGCATTTTTAAGATGCTCTGGAATACTGTTCCAGAGTGTTGGCCCTTTAATAGTGATCATCTTTGAACCTGCTTCTGTGTCTATTCTCTGAATAAAGAGCTAACTGCTATGTCTTGTGTTGGTTCCCCTTATATCCCTGACTGTTTTTAAATAAAATAGCCAGCTAGGATAATGATGGTCCAAAATTTTGTATACAAAAACATAAATAGATAAGCAACCTTGTTTTCTGCCCGCAGCCTCCCAAGTTTATTGAGAGCTGGTGTGATGTGGTCATATATACTTATTCCTCCCAGGGCAACTCGAGCTGCAAAATTAATAAGCTTCTGTATTCTGTTTATCTGAGTCTTAGTGGTAGCTCCCCCACACAGTTGTGCAGTAATTAATGTGACTTAGGGCTAGAGATTCAACAACAGTTCGAGTGGTAGTCTCAAAATTGTCTTGTATACGTGATAAGTACATTAATGTTCCTGTAACCTTTTTGCATACTTTATCTATGTGGGAATTAAACAACATGTAGTTATCAAAGTTAATTCCTAGGTTTTTGACTGTTTTGCTAGGTGTAATGATATTGGTGCAAAAATTAATTGTTGTGTTTTCTGGAATTAGTTCTATATGGAACCTCGAGCCAATAAACATACATTGTGATTTACTTTCGTTAATTAACAGCCCAATTTCTTGAAAATAAGTTTTAATTTTTGACAGAGTGTTTTCTGCTCTTAAGGTTAGCTATGGAAGATTATTGATATCACCACTAAGGAGTAGTTGAGTGTCATCTGCATATTGTATGACTAGACAGTCAGAAATGAAAGAAGATAGATCATTTATATAAATGGAGAAGAGGATAGGACCAAGTACTGATCCCTGTGGAACACCAAATGATGCATTTTTTGGAATAGAGATAATGTTGTTAAGATGTATAGACTGTTTGCGATTAGATAGATACTCTCTAAACCAGCTCGAATCAGTGTTTAGGTTAGTACATTTACTTATAAGAATTTTATGGTTTACACTGTCGAAGGCTTTTGATGAGTCTAATAATACAAGCAGAGAGATTTTTTCATATCTATATTATTATAGATACTATTCGTAACTTTGAGCAGTGCAGTTTCCGTTGAGAGTTTCGGTGTGAAACCATATTGGTTAATAGTTAATAGTCTATTTGACTCTAAATATGACATAAGTTGGCATGCAACAATTTTTTCTAATATTTTAGAGAAAATGGGTAGCAGGGAAATGGAACGATAGTTTGTCACATCTTCTTTGTCCCCCTTTTTATGGAGAGTTATTACATGTGATTTATTCCAAGAGTCAGGAAAGATTTTAGTAACAATGGAAGTGTTTATAATAGTTTGAATATAAGATACAATCATGGGTAGAGCATCTTTGATGAACTGAAATGGTATACCATCTGGACCATAAGAGCCAGAGTTTCTTAGGCTCTTTATGGTAAGAATTAGGGTAGCACAATCGAAGGGATTTATCTTGAGTACTCTCTTGTGTGTACAGTAGAAGAATTAACATTTAAGTAATTACTCCTATTTACTGAGTTGATGTTTTCTTGTGTTTTCTCATATGTATTCTTCCCAGTGTTAGCAAAATAGTTATTAAAGTTTTCTGCTTTGTTCTTCAACTCCGTAATTTTTCATAATTTTCTGAGGTAGTCTTTCCATTCGGTATCATGCTTCTTATCACTTTCCATGTTGCTGCTGTATCATGTCTAGAGTCATTAAATTGTTTTTTTGTAAAAGTCTTTTTTATTTACATTGATGAGAGATCTGACATGTTTCTTTTCTGCTTTATAACGTTTAAGGAGAGTCATATCATGTCTATTCATTTTTAGCTCTCTTTGTATTTGATTTCTGATTTGCATTGCCTCTTTGATGTCATTAGTTAGCCAGGGTGCTGAGGGGTGGGTTATTTTTCTTGTTACAATGGGTGCACAACAATCTAAGCATTCACGGAAGACTTTTGTTGGAATGTCACCTGCAAATCGACATTATCTGTGTTTATAATACTATTAAGTACATTTGTGTTGTTGATTAATGCTTCACAAAAGATATCATGGGAGTAATTATTTAGACACTGGAATGTCTTGAAGAGAGGCAGCCATTGGGCTTGTTTATGTTTAGCATAGCAATGTTGAGGTCGTGATCTGCAATTTGGCTGGGTGTGGTGTGAACATTATTCCATTGAGTGTCACCAATGTGGTGGGATTTTCATCCCACTATTTTACACCAATAATTGTGGTGTTGTTCTTGTTTTGGTAGTGTGGTTGGTCATAACAGATAAGCATCTTTATAGAGGTTTATTTCTAGATTAACAATCAATTCCTCAGAGCTCCAATTCCTGTCACGAATGATTCCGGATTCCTGCCCCCGAGGGGGAGACTGCTAAGCTGTGGACGTGATGTCTGCCCCGGACAAGATCTGACCTCTCACTGATTTGGCTCTTTTGTGCTACTCATTCCGATCAGTGGGTATCGAGGTCGTCACTGCCACCCAGCACATACAGGCATCTCTGAAATGCCTTGTGAGGCTATAGGCATCTTTAATTGCCTTATGACACTCCCCACCACCAAACTGAAATATCTCATATATTTCTGACGAAGCATTATAAATACTTCTATGAGAGCCTTACAGTTTTCTAACTATCATTATTTTACCAAAACGTGGCAGAACTATCTAAGAAACTGACTTATGAAACTGTTACAATCTCATACAATTATCTAAACAGATTACAGTAATATCAAAATTACTATGCAAAAAACTGATAAAGAAAAATCTTTTCTTTATAATAAGCATTGTAATAAAAATCACAAAATCAAACTTAAGTAATTCTCAATTGCAACATATAGCTAGAAAGCATTGGCAAAAGTATTTAAGGATGGATTCGGTTTTACATCACGAACTCCCTTTTCTACTAAGGGCTAGGACGGTTGCCTTCTTAAGAAGGCCTTGTTTTGGCAGATGTAATCGTTACTTAAGAACAAAGCTAATTAAGCTATTTCATAAATCAAACAGTACACAATACATTTGGACATGATGTATGCAAGTACTTTTAAAACAAAACATGTGTCATAGTGTGAAAAGTTAAAGACATTTACAATTACAATATGTATTTACTATGCAAGGACAAGCTGATATGAGAATTCAATGAACATAATATAAAACACATTTGCCTATGATCTTTCTTCACAAAGATCTGCTTACCACTTCTCAACCTAAGAACTAAATGGGGAGTGGATTCTTCTGCAAACTTAATGAATACAAAGATTATATGATTCAAAACTATGATAATATTTAAGCAGAAAACAACTTATTATGATTTTTGCAAATTGTACAATTTATCAATAGCACTTATTCTAATTAACTTACATCTAAGGGAGACTCCGAGGTTTTTTCACTTAAAATTATCTTAAAGCTAGGAAAAGAAAATGAAAAAAAAAAATAAATTTTGTCTTTTCACATCGTGGTCGAAGACGGTGGGGACGTTTCTTTCCCATTTTTTTCAGTTCTGATACGTGGGGGAACATACTTTGTAATTTAACTAACAAGGGATTTTCTGTATCCTTTCCTTCTCTTTTCACTAAAGTTATGACATGTATGGGAATTCTTTCTTTCCCACTTTTCATTTTTAAATTTTTTTGAGGGGGATTTTCACTTCCCCAGCCCCCCCAAGGGTTATCATTGCCTAGGACTTGCCATTGCATTCTTCAAATTTCCACTCCTCTGCCTGTCATCTTCGTTGCAGGCATGGGTTTGTACACGTACCATGAATCCTCTTCTTATCTGGAGACTAGCAAGACAAAAGGGAGGGCGTCGATGGATCATCCAGCTTAACCGGAACCCCTCCCGCCCGATTTCATGCGACTCTTGAGGTAGCCCTTGAATAATACCATCTCGCATGCTCCTGCCCCTCTAAAGCGCCTCTCACTTCAGTAGCTGAAATATACGCTCACACTGTAGCAGATTCCATGGACAGAAATTGGAGCTTAATGTCGCTAATGCAAATGCAGAAAGAATACATATGACCTCAGGGTACAAACAATGGCCTTTTGTCAGCACGCCGAGGGTATACTTAGCCTCCCTGCATCTGCAGGCGACTGCAATCTCTCCCATGGGTAAAAGGGACTGGTCTGTGAAAATCAAATTTGAAAACTGCAGGTCGGCACTGCCTGGAAATAGGGTGGTAATGGAAAGTATGCGTCTACACCATTAGATTATTATTCCAAGATACTTAGGACATAGCTGAGAAACTGATACATAACATTACTCTACTATAGATATAAAAAAGAACAGTCATTAAATGCTGAGAACAGCCACTAAAGAAATACTTCTATTAGCAATGACTATAGTAACATCAAGCATGAATTCAAGATAAAAGATACAAATCATTTGGTTACTGCTGATAGAGTTTACTAAAATAGCAATTATGCAAAAGGCCATGGAGTGATAGCAACAATAACAGTTAACAAAATAATAACAATACTACTCAGGAATAGCAGTGCATATGCAATTGAGACTGGCATTTCGAAGTAAGAACAGTCTTACACTCATTCTTCACAACGATGCTCTTTCTAACACTGTCTCCTTTGGCTATTCGAATTCTTGCAGTCATAATATGTATATCTATCTGAATATATATATGGAGTATAAGCATCAACTTTCTGGTTGCCCAATTTGTCACTGGGAGCTTTATCTATTTTCTAAAACAGTTGCAATATGTGGCAGAAAATCTCATAGAGTAATCAGTTCTACTGATGTCTTAACAGTATTTGTGCAATATCAGCATACAAAAACTTATCAACTGAAATAAAACTTGGGCACACTTATCATCTAGCAAATTTGCAAAGAAATCTAAAAAGAATCAATTATCATAATACTCTGTCAACACAGAGAAATAAATTTTGCAGTATGTTATGGGTATTTTTTTTCTTAAAAATAAACTTATAATTTTGCTTGTAAGGCCCTTCTTTATGACTTGACTTCCTGCCCAACTGTTCAAATGAACAGAGCGACACTGCAATCATTTTCTGTCATCTAAAAAGAAATAAAAAAAAAAAAAAAGATAAATTAGTGTACAACTGCAGAAACATCGAAGCTCAAATCCATTCCTTTCTGTTAACATTGCAAAGGACTTTACTGAAATGAGCATACACATCCTTGTCTATTATGACAATGTTTTCTCTTTCTATAAATCAGAGGGTTGAGTCGAAGCACACACTTGCTATATGTCAACATACCCCTGATGAAATCAAAGTAAAATACTATGATCATATGTGATAATATATCTACTACTATCAACAAATTTACGATTATCTTTTCTTAATAAATGACTGTAAAGGACTTAAATATCATTATTTTAAAATTTCAAGCTCAACATATAAGCTCTGAGAATCTCAATTATCTTACTTAGCTCAATTGTAATTATAAATTTCACGACAGTGATATTAACTAACAATAATTATCTCTAGATAATATTTTTCAAAACTCTTTAATTACAATATATCAAAGGGGTAAAGATATTAAAGATTTCTTCAACACAAAAAAAAAACATATAACAAAACCGGGTATCTGAATAAAAATATAAAAAGTTTGTCTCTGTGTATGCAGTAATAAAAATTAAAACTCGTATTTCATTTGCAACATTAAAGAATGCATTTTGTTTAAGTTTCATAATCTCTTAAGGAGTTGTACATGACAAATTAATATATATATATATATATTCTTCTACCTTCTCAAATTTTAATTTTTTTAAGTTACTATTCAATAGAACTACCCCAGGAGACAGGGGGGAGTTATAAATTTTTTTTCCTTTGCACTCTTACAGTCAGGTAGGTACTTAACTAACTTCTTTTTTACTCCCTTTCCTTTTCCTACCCAAAAATACTGCCCAATATCTGTCTTCTGGCCTTCAGCTGGCTAGCTTTCACTGGGAATTTTGCGTGTAGGAGCTGTTCCTCCCCTATCTCTTCGGTTTCTGGATCAACTTCGTCTCTTTCAAATACAGGAAACAGCTGTTTGACATTCTTGTTGTCATTTCTTGTGAATTCACAATCCATTCATGACCAAGCTGATATAATTTTGACAAACATTATCATGGTTAAAAGTTTCAGTTTTATTTGATCTATCTAACATATCTCTTCGGACATATAATGTATATACTGCAGCTAGCAAAAAAAAATAAAGGATCATTCATAGATTCATGTCCTTTATCACGTAATATCTATCTTGGAATTCTCGGACATCGAATAATAATCTCATTGGCGAGTAGGGAACGAAACAAAAATAAAACAAACTCGCCATCCCAACCATATCTGGGCTGGTGGAGAATCACTCTCTCAAAAATATCCCTCAATAGATATTGCAACAGCACATCACCTCCCATAAAAATACGCTGTTATGGCCTGCACAAAGACACGGTGGAGCAGGGGAAGGATCCTTGCAGACTCCTTCTCCATCATGCTTCCCCAGCCATACCCATTCTCTGCCTCACTCGCTGCATCACTTCCAATCACTCATCCCCTTTCTCTCTCTAAAATTCCCCCCATTCCCCTCACTCTGAAGGAGTGTGTGGGTGAAGTCTCGGTTGGGCCGCATGATCACATGACTGTGTCACCAGTCCTAGGTCCACATCTACTCTACGTTAGGGTTACACTTAATCACCCCCTACCCCAGCACAGCACAAATTCCCTCGATTCTACTTTTTCCCTCTTGCTTAGCGAGAAAATAAAAACTCATATCTAAATAATATCGTAAAATTTTCTTATTCTTCAAAAAAACATGCTACACACGTATTTGAATATCAAAATCTTCATCATAACAACAGTAGAAGAACGATCTGTCATCTCTGTTAAAATTCTTTCTCACCAAAATATTACACCTCCAAAAAAAAAAAAGGACCTTGAAAACCGGTGCAAGGATTTTCTCACTCGATTTCTTCTTAGACACTGTTATTTTAAGAAATTAATATAAAGATGATTTTACATGTACATTAGATCTTCTCAATTAAAATCAATACATTTGCCTTCTTAAAAATCACTTGGGCATTAATACAAGTATATTGAACACCCTTCAAACGCAATTTTGTTATATTATTCCAAAAATAGCAAAAATGGAGTTTATTACTGCTTATAACTATTAGTGCAAATTTTCCATGTTAGTAATGGGTACGAAAATTCTACTTTTATTAACTTACTAGGGCCACACCCCTCATAAGCGGGTTGGCTGAGTCAAAGCATAACTACAAGTAAAATGGCGGCATCCGCCGACCTCAATTTCTTTCAATAATGGTCCCATTACTCACTGGATACAGATCACAAGTACTTAACTATTTTGAGAAACTGCTTGAAGAACATCATGGCAAAAGACAATGGAGGAGGGAGTTCTTCTTCTGGGTGCAGGAGGTTCCCGCCACTTCTCCATCTCTCTTGTAAAATCGACGAATCACCATCTTCTTGGTTGGATCTGGCAACATGTACTTCTGGCAAAGGGCTTTTTCACTCTTAAGTCCCGGTCACACTTTGGCTCACTGTGACGGTGGCGTCTATGAAGGCGCTCGTTGTCCTTTTACTGCTGGGGGCTTGCTAATATGGGGGCGGGGAAGAGTGGCTGGATCTGGTAATGTGATACTGTAGGTGAAGGGGGAGCTCAGACTTTCTCGGCATCGCTCTCTTGCTGCTTGTAAACGTCTAGAAGTTTCTTCATCACTCGAATATTTCTTCCATAGGTGCTTCATATTTATTCCTTCTGTATTTTTTAATTTTTTCTTTCTCTTCGTTGAGGTATCGGCGTGGATTGATCCCGAGCTGTTCACCAGTGTGGTGTGAACATTAATCCACCGAGTGTCACCAATTTGGTGGGATTTTCATCTCACTATTTTACACCAATAATTGTGGTGTTGTTCTTGTATTGGTAGCGTGGTTAGTGA
>JAXCGZ010023906.1:0-7500 GCA_037179515.1 Halocaridina rubra
GTATATTTATAGATCAATGAAGTAACTTATAGCCAAGGTTGCAGCTGAAATATAAAACATCATTTATTTTTAAAATTGATGCCCTTCTAATCTAGGGTTCAACCCTTTTTATGAGAATTTAGATGGAAGGAAGACGGGGGGGGGGGGGCATTAATTTTACAAGAATATGCTACAGAATTACCACCATTGAGGCAACAAGTTTCAGTTGACCAAACAATCCACTATCGCCTCGAAGATATATGTTGCTGGCGTCAGCACTAGCTCAGCGATCTCTTATCAAGTGAACGTCCACAGAGGAATTCAACATCCTCAACTACAGACACTATATTTACAGTACAACTTAATTTATTATAATAAATTCTCTTTCCATATCCAAATTGATGGAGGCAGGTATTAAGAAAAACTTTGAATAAATCGTTTCTTCTAATCTGAAACAAGTTAAGTGAGAGATGCCATGATCACGATTATAAACAGAAACAAATGCTAATTGTTTGAGTAGGGAATTCATTATATAAGAGGACCTTCACTTGAAAAGAAGGGCATCCAAGGATGATACACAATACGTTTTGTATGAGAGTGTGTGTGAACTGGATTGCGTTGACATATGACACGTGTTTAAGTAATCTTTCATTTATGGGAAATTGCATGGCAGATATCAGCTGAAGACTGGATATAGATAAGACAAAATTGCAAATCCTTTTCATAGTTAAGGCTTTGCCTTAGTATTACAAACGGGTCAGTTATGAATTCAATCCTAAGTAGCGACTCCTAATTCTAATACATTTTCAGATTCTCTTTCGACTATGCTCACGAAGAAATAATACCTCTATTCTATCTATCTATTTACAAGAGCATAGATCTCATTTTACAATTTTACAATGAGCTCAAAAACTTCTTTCATTTCATATTACTATTGTTTTCCACAGTATTGATCGCTCAAACTTGCGACTGCATATGTTACTTTCCTTGTTTCGTACCATGTGTAGTTAGGCGGGCAACTGCGTGATCCGGGTGCCTCGTTTTAGATTTCATGTCGTTCTTCTGGCTAAGAGTAGTGATACGCATATAAAGTAATAGAGAGAGGAGTAGAATGTTGTTAGGAACAGGGTTGGCTCGAGAGGCGTAAAATCGTCACTAATAAAGTCAGAAAGAAACCGCTGTCTTTCTGTCACAAAGAAAAAAAAACTGAACCTGAACTTAAGTTATCATAGCCTCGTTCCATAACAGGGACAGAACAGCATAAACAAAATGCCCTTGCAATAACAATGTAGCTTAAGTAGTTATTACATCATATTACTATCTGTGAGAAGTCTTTGCCATAGCACAAGTAACTTTAAGCCCTCTTGCATCATGTATTCCTCATCAGCTTCCATCCATTTTCTGTTTGGAACACGCTTGATGTCATAATAATTCCATTCTTCCTGATAAAAATACGAGTATATGCGTTTCGATATCAAATACAAGACGGTCTCGTAGGAACAATAAGATTAAATTTTATGAAGGTATTGATAAAATGAAATGAAGAAAAAGACGTTCAGGTATAATGAAGAGAACACATATGAAAACTGAGCAATATTATATCGTGATATTGGAATCTATGGATATTTCTCCATATTATATTACATATTTCCTCAGTCTGATTTTCCCAATCTAAAGGTATAATCATCGGAACCAATTCCTCCAAAGAAATATTAATCCTCTTAACAAAAGTTGCAAAAAATACCTAGGGCAAGTACCACAAAAAAAAATTCTGTATAAATCAATAATCCAGCTTTCCTTTAACCATCTTTTTCTCTTTCTTTTCAGACTGACTCTTACTTGGAGAGTTGAATCCCAGCAGCTTGCGGACATCTTTGAATAGAGAGAAGCCCTTGAAGGGGATCCCTCAACACCTCTCAACACGACCACAAAATGGGCAGAGGTAAATAGCTTATTGTGTAGGAAGATTTCTCATATACATTTTTAACCAAGTGAAGTTAGCTAATACTGCATTATGTATGATATCCCAGTATTTCTGATGTTGTTCTGGTTGTATTTTGAAAGCTATAAATACGAGTTAATATTTATGATATTCGTACAATTTTTAATTATGTTTCCAAATTTCACACTTTTCTGCTCTATGTAGATGCTTCTTTTGTGAATACAATAAAGTAATGCCACTAATTGTGGCGTGAAAGTATCTTTCTGTCAGCAGCTGTAAACTGATTAATGCAAAAGAATGATCAGATAAGTCCTACCTTGCATCATGATACAAAATTACAACTGATGGTGGTACACTTCGAGGACAATATAGCTAATTAGATAAATTGTATATTTATAAAAAAGTCAAGCATGATCATTTTATATAAAGCTAGCTGTAAGAATTTCAATTAACACACGCAGATTTTGGGTCAATAAGCAAATAAATTCTTAGTTTGTATCCTTTCTTACAGTACTAATTATAAGAGAAATTCGAAACCCAATACTATTAATGACAAAATGCAGTTAGGGTGCAAAGTAAACAGTTCTTTACAAATTAAATTAATTAAATCGATCTCTCTGGCCGAAATAGTTCACTCTCTTTAGAAGGTGTCTTTACTCTTCTGCAAGGAGTTGGTGCAGCTTAGTAGCTCAGCTTTGACTACATATATATCTGCCACTTAATGCTCTCATAAAGAGGTGATATTTAACGAGTGAAATTTAACCAAACCAGTGAAGTCAGTATTATCTTGTGTGTGTGTGTGTGCGTTAGGGCGTGTGTTTAAGTAAGCCCAGTAATCACAACCTTTCTTTAGGCACTATACTGTGTTGATAAATATGCAGAATCATTGAGAGAAACGCAGAACTGGGTAGAGGTACAAATTTCATATTCCTGGGAAGCAGAGACTCACATTGCAAATTAATATAAGACTGAATTACAAGTTTATTTGGGCCTTTTCCCACATCAAATGGACAGGAAGAAGATACAAAACATAGGGTTCTGCAATATACTTGAAAACATGGAATCCGCAGTAAAATTTAGCAAGCTGTAACGAACACTTCTGATATTTTTCAAGACACTGCTATTTATTGTAGTTACAAAGAAAGCAACTGCATTTATTATCTAACTTGACAAAAGGAGCAATTTCTTCACAAAAGACTTCTTGCTGCCAGTATACATCATATGCAAAAAAAAAAAAACCTTCACTGCAGCCTTGTAGTTACGTTATTTATATGAAGCAAAACGTCAGCAGGAAATGCAAAATCAGAGCCATATCTCATCCTCCAGCTGTGCGAAATCTATAGATTTCATGGAAAAATATAACGCAATTTCTTTTTTCAGTTCCCAAATTCTTCCACGATTTTTCCCAGACAAAGCCACCTCACAATAGTGTAATACAGAACATCTGTATGATCGTTTCAAGTCTTCAAACAGGGTGCCGTGAATTAATACTCTTGCTCGAATGTACTTAACCACTCTTGCCAATGTGTTCACGACATGTTTTGCATTCAAAACACTCATAATGCAATGCAAGATTATATTGTTTTTGGTTTGTTTTGCTCACATGAATTCGTTTCAGCAATCCAACATTATATCTCGTTAGATTTGATCCTCCATTGGTGATCACATCAACACATTTTGCAACTATCATTTTAATCATAAGATACTTATTCTCTAACTCCAATAAATCCTCTTCAGTTGTTCCTTTCAGTGACTGCACTAATGCCAGGTCTTGAGAGATGTCAAAAATTTTTTCATGATACCTCAATAGAAAATTAACAGCTGTACTGTAATCGACATCACAATTTCCATCATGTTCCCAGTGATGTCCTAATGATCTTGCATTAATTTGCCGTGATACATGCACCTTCTCAAATGAATTTTTAATATCTGAACATGAAATAAATGAAGAATCAATATTTACATTCTTTTATGAAATCTCGCAGATTTATGAGCAATCACATAACCACTACAAACAAACTATACTGTTAAAAAAATTCTCTGTTGTTGCAATTGAGCAACAATCTAGTTAGCTTTCTTTTAAACTGCTTTTTATCAAAATTATCCAGACTGTATTTCTATCGATGCTAGAGAAATGCTAACACAGCATTCTGCCTCAGCTTTCCACTTCATAGATTCACTCATTTTTTCTAAAGAATCATGGATTGGAGCGTCATCAAAGAAATACATATTAAGCAAAAAGAAGAAGTAACGTGTTCATATTCGAGAAGCAGGGAAATGAACAGAAATGCCAGATTTATCGAGATCAGTTCAAGATGTGAAATGGTCTTGGTGAAATGACTGGTCAACTGTCTCATGATGTGCTTGCGGGACACAGGCAATATCTAGTGAGTTAAATTTGGCTCGTGGGTCGTATGTTGCCCATCCCTCTATTAACCTCTATTTATCAGTGACGACTATGCACATAAATATAAACTGATTCTTTACTGCAGATATTCTGACAATATTGTTTTCTTCAGTTATTAATATTAGACTCCAAGTCTTGCTTGTCTATCACTTAGAAGGATATTCTAACATACTTCATTCAACTATCATTAGATATAATGGAAAGATTGATCATGATTCAGTCATCATTAAAAGTCGTGGATCTACCAGTCAGTTTCCTGGGGGTATAAGGTCACTGAGTGCTCCCAAGATACCCTTATTAAAGACATCGTACTCAACAATACCTATAAACAGGAACTCACCATTAGATAAGTGAAGAAATTTTAAATTTTGAGAATCAGCTCTATAATGACAGAATTCTACACCTAGCTATTGCTTTAAGCAGGCTTCATCTTTTTATGAAATATTTATGTTAACAATAGTTTTATTTTTTATGAGTGTTACACTGGAACAGGCAAGAAAATTGCCCTCATCGGGCTTGGGCACCAAGAAAGCATTAAGGTGAAGAAAAAGTTGTATAATGGAATGGCACACATCCGATAGGTGGGAAGAATAGTCAAAGTATTGGGGATCTAGAGATATGGTATGAATAGGCTCTAAATCACGATAGATCCGCTTTTTGAAGGAAGATAGGGTATATGAATTAATGAAGAAAGAAAGAAGAGTTATAGAGTCTGGAGGTGGTTTGGAAGAAGCAATTATTTCATCAACCAATCCGTGAGCTACAAATCTCCACATAGTATCTATGAGACGAGGCCACTTGGCGAGTATTACGCGGTCTCGGCAGTGGAGGAGTGATGAAACGCACCTACTAATCAAAGCAGCAATGATAGTGACAGCAATAGAAAGGAGAAAGGGATGATATCTAACTAAGAAGAGAAAGGGGATCCAGAGTAAAAGTAAGCAAAGGGTCAATGATAAGTCTGACTGCCTTAGAATCATCCCTATTAAGGATATAAGTATAAGAAGAAACACCTAAGATGTGCTAGGAGTATTCTAAGCAGGACCTGATAAGACCTTCATAGATCTTGAGTAACTGGAGGGAGGAAAAGTATTGACGAAAACAAAAGAGAACTCACAATTCTTTGGATGTAGATTTAGAAATTTGGACTACGTGACTCTACCATGAAAAGCCAGATCCTTTCTAGATTCCTAAAATGTAAATAGGATTAAGAGGGCGAATTTCTTTAGTTTCAAACACAATAGGGCTATCAAGAGGAGAAGAAGAGAAAAAGAAAGCCAGAGCTGTCTTGGAGGCATTAAATATAATTAAATTTTGGGTGTCCCGCTCCGATAAATTTTGTAAATTATAGTTGAGAGTTGTAGAAAAAACAAAGATTGATTTCGAGTAGCAAATAATGGTTGTGAAGAGAAGGCAGAGGATAAATGAAGGGTGAAATCGTCGCCAAAGGCGTGGAGATGAGAGGATGATGGGGCCTAAAAAAGATCGTTGATGAAGAGGAGGAACAGTGTAGGAATAAGAACAGAGCCCTGTGGTACACCACTGGTAACTGGAAATGAGCTTGATGTCGCGAGTCAACAACCATAGATATAAAAGATCAGAAAAATACTGGAAATCAAGGAAGTGAGAGAAGGGGTAAAGTAATAAGCAGAGAGTTTGGCCAACAAAACCTTGTGTCATACTCTGTCAAAAGCCATAGAGATATCAAGGGCGACAGCAATTAATTCCCCATAGTTCTTTAAAGAAAATGACCGTATGAGAAAGATAGGACAGAAGAACACCAGTGGATCTTGCTTTGTGGAAGCTGTGCTACTGATGGAAGAAAAGCGAGTAAGATTCAAGATGTTTTAAGAAGTGAGATTTGAGCAAAGATTTGAATACTTTAGTGATAGCAGATGTTAGGACAATAGGTTGATAGCTAGAAGGAATAGAATGGTCACCATTTTTAGGATCATGTAGAACCAGAGCATGCTCCTAAGGTGATGGATAGTCACTGGTTGAGAAAATGAGGAGAAAAGGATGGCAAAGAACTGAAGCCAGTTCATCTGCAAACTCCTTATAAAAGCTGGCAGGTTACAATTGGGTCCATGTTTAGAGAGTGAAGAAACTTATGGACTTTGTGTAAAGAAAGAATATGGAAAGGCATAGTGCTAGAGAGGGGTAAAGTATGAGGAACAAGTGCACTGAAATTGCTTATGCAAGAGTTGACAGAAAAATGAGAACCACAGGGAATGGCTTTGTCAATGGGAAAGCGAGCTATAGAACCATCAGGACGAATGAGGTGGTGAAAGCTTGAGTGGGAGAGGAGTTGAAAAGGAAAGTTTTGACCTTCAAATTTGAGCAATCCAGCGATTCCTAACTGTAATAAAACAGAGCAACTTAAATCAGAAGGAAAGGCTTGGTACGACCGGTATACCCAATCCCTGTCTAGAATAGTCATGGAGCAGGAAAGATCAAACCAAGTATTAGAGAACAAAAAAGTTCTGAGAGAGGAGTGGATGAATGTCTCTATTCCCAAGGTTATGATCTCGGCAACTTTAAGGATTACATGATCAGGGTTGCGGGTCTGAAAGCAGAAGTCATCCCATGGGAAGTCAAAGAGAAATTTATGCAAATCATCATGGGTATGCTCAAAGTGTCATATGCACACGTGAGTAGGAGGAAGTGATGGAGGGGCAGCAAAAATGGAAGAGATTGAGATCAAAGAGTGGTCAGAATTACCAAGAGGGGAAAACACAGACTATGAGTAGTTTGAAGCATAAGATATAAAAAAAATAGGTCAAGAGCATTAGATGCATGCTCATGGTGATTGGGAACACGAGTAGGATATATAACAATATGTTCCAGATCGTGAGTAATAGAGCAAGCAAGGGCCTCGCTTCCTTAAATATCAATGTGTGAAGAATTAAGCCTCCCAATGTGGTGTACACTTAAGTCCCCAATATAGAGAACTTTAGCATGTAGGTAAGAAAATAGCAAAGACTCATGGCAAGAGGACGGATATTCAAAGAAGGAAACAAAGTCAGGGGAGTTAGGAAAGCAGTAGCAGAAACAAAGAAATATTGTGGTAGGAGAGATAGATTTTCGGCCAGAAAACATCAAAGTCAGGAGCTTGAAGGTTCATGAGCATTGCAATGGGAGTGTCAGTGTTACAGTAGGCACAGACTCCACC
>JAXCGZ010023907.1:0-17500 GCA_037179515.1 Halocaridina rubra
AAAAAATAAACCGCGATACAGTGAGAACGCGAACCAAGAAACGCGAATAACTGGGAGAACACTGTCTATATATATATATATATATATATATATATATATATATATATATATATATATATATATATATATATATATATATATATATTGTAGGAAAAGCCCATTAAATAACATAACAAAAATATATATGCAGTAATCCCTCGCTATTTCGCAGTTCACCTATCGCGAATTCAGAGCATCGCGGATTTTATTTTATTTTATTTATTTATTTATTTATTTTTTTTAAAGATTATTGTGACACCAGGACGGACCAAAAATGATAAAATAAAACAGCCTTTATCAGGCTTTAAAGAGAAACAAAGATGGAGAGTGTAATGAGCTCTCAGATGTGAAGGGATTAGAAAAGATGTGTAGTGAATATCCAGTTCTCTGCTGGGTTTTGATAAACTTCTGCATTGCTTTCATGATGTCTATTCCAATAATTCTCCTTAGATCTTATTATTATTATTATTATTATTATTATTATTATTATTATTATTGGCAACAATAATTTTCCTTTGATAATGATTGTGGAGATTATTATTATTATTATTATTATTATTATTATTATTATTATTATTATTATTATTATTATTAAGGGCTCATCATTGTTTGTACTTTTCTTGGTTTTATTTACTTTAATCCCTAATTGGCTGGCACAAAGAGAGTGTGGGGGGTTGGGTAGTTTAGAATGTTGGAGAGAGAGAGAGAAACATCTTGAATTAACTATTGTTCATTCAACCAAATCTACATTATTTATTGTAAAAATAATGGTTTAATTACAAATTCGTAATAATAATAATAATAATAATAATGATAATAGTCTCCAGAATCATGATAAAAGGAAAATTATTGTTTCCAATAATAATAATAAAAATAATAATAATAATAATGATAATAATAATAATAATAATAATAATAATAATAATAATAGTAATAATAATAATGATAATAAAAATAATAATGATAATAACAATAATAATAATAGCAATAATAATAATAATAGTAATAAGGAAAATTTTTGGAATAAGCATCTTGAAAGTACTGCAGAGGTATATTAAAACCCAGCAGAGAATTATAATAATAATAATAATACTTTATTTCCATTTCAATACAATGGGTATTCGTCAGCCAGGGTAAGCCCCAACCCCCCACTGTGGTGTCCACACACAGCAGTTCCTGCCAGTAAACAGCTTAAACTCTCGGTCTTGGACGGGAACCGATCTTTCGACCTCATGAATGCGAAGCCAGCGCATTACCACTGTACTGACAGGTCATTACTCTCTCCATCTCTATTTCTCTTTACAGCCTGATAAATGCTGTTTTCTTTTATCATTTTTTGGCTGTCCTGGTGTCATAATCATCTCATTTTATTTATTTATTTATTTATTTTATTTTTTTATTTTTTTTTATTTATTTTTTTTTTTTTTGCGGAAATTCACCTATCGCTGCCGGTCCCGGAACCAAACCTCCGCGATAACGAGGGGTTGCTGTATATAAAAAGTACTTATTATGTTTGTGACCTAAACTGGTCACCTTCTCAAATTTGAGAAGGTGACCAGTTTAGGTCACAAAATTAATAAGTACTTTTTCTTTGTTTTATTTAATGGGCTTTTCCTACCATTTTAGACTGTATGTTAACAGTTCAGTGTTATTAATATATATATATATATATATATATATATATATATATATATATATATATATATATATATATATATATATATATATATATATACCTTGGCTGTTTCCCCCTTAAATTGGGGGGTAGCCGACATCAAAAAAGGAAAACAGTTTGGGGAGAAGTTATTCTCCCCTCTACTCCCCTTCTTCTTTGAAGTCTCACAGGAGGTTGGTACAAGGGGGGGGGGATTCCTAGTCCCCCCGCCCCATCCACTTTTAGTCGCTTTTTAAGGCACGCAGGCAATACGGTGAGGCTATTCTTTGATATTGTGCCCGCCCCACAGGGCACAGGATATATATATATATATATATATATATATATATATATATATATATATGTATGTATGTATGTATGTATGTATGTATGTATGTATGTATGTATGTATGTATGTATGTATGTATGTATGTATGTATGTATGTATGTATGTATGTATGTATGTATGTATGTATGTATGTATGTATGTATGTATGTATGTATGTATGTATGTATGTATGTATGTATGTATGTATGTATGTATGTATGTATGTATATATATATATATATATATATATATATATATATATATATATATTCCTAGACTTCCAGAAAGCGTTTGACACTGTTCCACATGGGAGACTTATTAGGAAGCTGCAATCAATAGCTAGAATAGGTGGAAATGTTTTGGAATGGATAAAAACTTACTTAGAAGGAAGGGAACAGAGGGTTAGAGTAAGACACTCAGTGTCTGAATGGAGAATTGTTAGTAGTGGAGTTCCACAGGGTTCAGTTTTAGGGCCACTTTTGTTCCTTGTATATGTAAATGACCTACCAGAGTCTGTAAACTCATTCATGAATATGTTTGCAGATGATGCAAAGATTGTGAAGAAAGTAAAAAACGAGAACAATGGTAGAGAACTTCAGGAGGATCTAAATAATCTGCATGAGTGGTCAGAAAAGTGGCTAATGAAATTCAATACTTCAAAATGTAAGGTAATGAGAATGGGTACAAGTGCAAGAAGGCCCAAGCTTGACTACTCGGTGGCTGGAGTACAACTTCAAGAGACAGAAAATGAGAGAGATCTAGGAGTAAACATACTGGCAGATTTGTCTCCAGAAATACATATAAATGGCATAGTAAGGGCAGCATATGCATTCTTATCAAATGTAAGGGTAGCCTTCAGGCACATGGACAAGGAAATGTTCAGAAATATTTATGTAACCTATGTGATGCCAAAACTCGAATATGCAGCCCCCTTTAGGAATCTCCACTTGAAAAAGCACATAGCTAAGCTTGAAAAAGTTCAAAGACATGCCACGAAACTGGTGCCAGAAATACGCAATCTCAGTTATGATGAGAGGCTGAGGGAATTAGACTTACCATCACTGGAAGCTAGAAGAGTGAGGGGGGATATGGTGAGAGTCTTTAAATTACTTCATGGTTATGATAGAGTGGATAGGGATCGATATTTTGATATGGCTGGCTCTAGAACTAGAGGTCATAGTTTGAAGCTTCGTAAGAAAACTTCTTCGCAGGATGTAAGGAATTACTTTTTCAGTGTAAGAGTAGTTGATAATTGGAATTGGCAAAGCGAGGAGGTAGTTAATGCTATCTCAATCCATAGTTTTAAGGACAGGTATGATAAGTATCACTAAGTGTAAAATGGAACCGATCAGGAGACGGGAAGATACGAGCTTTGGGCTCTTTCCCGTAAACACAATTAGGTAATCACACACACACACACACACACACACACACACACACACACACACACATATATATATATATATATATATATATATATATATATATATATATATATATATATATATATATATATATATATATATATATATATATATATATATATATATATATATATATATATATATATATATATATATATATATATATATATATATATATACATACACATAAACATACACACACATACATATACATATACACTGTTTTGGAATGGATAAAAACTTACTTAGAAGGAAGGGAACAGAGGGTTAGAGTAAGACTCTCAGTGTCTGAATGGAGAAGAGTTAGTAGTGGAGTTCCACAGGGTTCAGTTTTAGGGCCACTTTTGTTCCTTGTATATGTAAATGACCTACCAGAGTCTGTAAATTCATTCATGAATATGTTTGCAGATGATGCAAAGATTGTGAAGAAAGTAAAAAACGAGAACAATGGTAGAGAACTTCAGGAGGATCTAAATAATCTGCATGAGTGGTCAGAAAAGTGGCTAATGAAATTCAATACTTCAAAATGTAAGGTAATGAGAATGGGTACAAGTGCAAGAAGGCCCAAGCTTGACTACTCGGTGGCTGGAGTACAACTTCAAGAGACAGAAAATGAGAGAGATCTAGGAGTAAACATACTGGCAGATTTGTCTCCAGAAATACATATAAATGGCATAGTAAGGGCAGCATATGCATTCTTATGAAATGTAAGGGTAGCCTTCAGGCACATGGACAAGGAAATGTTCAGAAATATTTATGTAACCTATGTGAGGCCAAAACTCGAATATGCAGCCCCCTTTTGGAATCCGCTCTTGAAAAAGCACATAGCTAAGCTTGAAAAAGTTCAAAGACATGCCACGAAACTGGTGCCAGAAATACGCAATCTCAGTTATGATGAGAGGCTGAGGGAATTAGACTTACCATCACTGGAAGCTAGAAGAGTGAGGGGGATATGGTGAGAGTCTTTAAATTCCTTCATGGTTATGATAGAGTGGATAGGGATCGATATTTTGATATGGCTGGTTCTAGAATTAGAGGTCATGGTTTGAAGCTTCGTAAGAAAACTTCTTTGCAGGATGTAAGGAAATACTTTTTCAGTGTAAGAGTAGTTGATAATTGGAATTGGCTAAGCGAGGAGGTAGTTAATGCTATCTCAATCCATAGTTTTAAGGACAGGTATGATAAGTATCACTAAGTATAAAATGGAACCGATCATTAGACGGAAAGATACGAGCTTTGGGCTCTTTCCCGTAAACACAATTAGGTAATCATATATATATATATATATATATATATATATATATATATATATATATATATATATATATATATATATATATATATATATATATATATATATATATATATACACATAAACATACACACACATACATATACATATACACTGTTTTGGAATGGATAAAAACTTACTTAGAAGGAAGGGAACAGAGGGTTAGAGTAAGACTCTCAGTGTCTGAATGGAGAAGAGTTAGTAGTGGAGTTCCACAGGGTTCAGTTTTAGGGCCACTTTCGTTCCTTGTATATGTAAATGACCTACCAGAGTCTGTAAATTCATTCATGAATATGTTTGCAGATGATGCAAAGATTGTGAAGAAAGTAAAAAACGAGAACAATGGTAGAGAACTTCAGGAGGATCTAAATAATCTGCATGAGTGGTCAGAAAAGTGGCTAATGAAATTCAATACTTCAAAATGTAAGGTAATGAGAATGGGTACAAGTGCAAGAAGGCCCAAGCTTGACTACTCGGTGGCTGGAGTACAACTTCAAGAGACAGAAAATGAGAGAGATCTAGGAGTAAACATACTGGCAGATTTGTCTCCAGAAATACATATAAATGGCATAGTAAGGGCAGCATATGCATTCTTATGAAATGTAAGGGTAGCCTTCAGGCACATGGACAAGGAAATGTTCAGAAATATTTATGTAACCTATGTGATGCCAAAACTCGAATATGCAGCCCCCTTTAGGAATCCGCACTTGAAAAAGCACATAGCTAAGCTTGAAAAAGTTCAAAGACATGCCACGAAACTGGTGCCAGAAATACGCAATCTCAGTTATGATGAGAGGCTGAGGGAATTAGACTTACCATCACTGGAAGCTAGAAGAGTGAGGGGGATATGGTGAGAGTCTTTAAATTCCTTCATGGTTATGATAGAGTGGATAGGGATCGATATTTTGATATGGCTGGCTCTAGAACTAGAGGTCATAGTTTGAAACTTCGTAAGAAAACTTCTTTGCAGGATGTAAGGAAATACTTTTTCAGTGTAAGAGTAGTTGATAATTGGAAGTGGCTAAGCGAGGAGGTAGTTAATGCTATCGCAATCCATAGTTTTAAGGACAGGTATGATAAGTATCACTAAGTGTAAAATGGAACCGATCATTAGACGGGAAGATACGAGCTTTGGGCTCTTTCCCGTAAACACAATTAGGTAATCACACACACACACACACACACACACACACACACACACACACACACATATATATATATATATATATATATATATATATATATATATATATATATATATATATATATATATATATATATATATATATATATATATATATATATATATATATATATATATATATATATATATATATAAACATACATATTCATATACACTGTTTTGGAATGGATAAAAACTTACTTAGAAGGAAGGGAACAGAGGGTTAGAGTAAGACTCTCAGTGTCTGAATGGAGAAGAGTTAGTAGTGGAGTTCCACAGGGTTCAGTTTTAGGGCCACTTTTGTTCCTTGTATATGTAAATGACCTACCAGAGTCTGTAAATTCATTCATGAATATGTTTGCAGATGATGCAAAGATTGTGAAGAAAGTAAAAAACGAGAACAATGGTAGAGAACTTCAGGAGGATCTAAATAATCTGCATGAGTGGTCAGAAAAGTGGCTAATGAAATTCAATACTTCAAAATGTAAGGTAATGAGAATGGGTACAAGTTCAAGAAGGCCCAAGCTTGACTACTCGGTGGCTGGAGTACAACTTCAAGAGACAGAAAATGAGAGAGATCTAGGAGTAAACATACTGGCAGATTTGTCTCCAGAAATACATATAAATGGCATAGTAAGGGCAGCATATGCATTCTTATCAAATGTAAGGGTAGCCTTCAGGCACATGGACAAGGAAATGTTCAGAAATATTTATGTAACCTATGTGAGGCCAAAACTCGAATATGCAGCCCTCTTTAGGAATCCGCACTTGAAAAAGCACATAGCTAAGCTTGAAAAAGTTCAAAGACATGCCACGAAACTGGTGCCAGAAATACGCAATCTCAGTTATGATGAGAGGCTGAGGGAATTAGACTTACCATCACTGGAAGCTAGAAGAGTGAGGGGGATATGGTGAGAGTCTTTAAATTCCTTCATGGTTATGATAGAGTGGATAGGGATCGATATTTTGATATGGCTGGCTCTAGAACTAGAGGTCATAGTTTGAAGCTTCGTAAGAAAACTTCTTTGCAGGATGTAAGGAAATACTTTTTCAGTGTAAGAGTAGTTGATAATTGGAATTGGCTAAGCGAGGAGGTAGTTAATGCTATCTCAATCCATAGTTTTAAGGACAGGTATGATAAGTATCACTAAGCCTAAAATGGAACCGATCATTAGACGGGAAGATACGAGTTTTGGGCTCTTTCCCGTAAACACAATTAGGTAATCACACACATATATATATATATAAAAAAAAAAAGTTTATATTCACTGCACCATACATAATTGTATATTATTTTTTGAGACTTAATATATATATTCTCAACTGCATCTTTACAAGGTAAGACCCAACCTCTCGTGGGTGGCCCATTCAAGAATCCACTGGGGGAACAAATCAATCTCAACTTAGTGCCGGTTCCAAGCCCAGATCACGGTAAGCGTCGGTGCCAGGAAGAGCATGCGGCCGTAAAATTAAGCTATACCAACACAAGCTCCAACAGGGTAGTGCAAACAGCGACCCAATAAAACATAGGGAAAATGCTGCTGGGATGGAAGTAGCAGCTCACCGAGGAGGTCCATAGATAAATAAATAAATAAAACAGTCTATTTATAATATATTAACAAATTTATAAAAATCTATCAGTATATAAGGCGTCTAATCAATATTAAGCTAATTGTCTTAATTTTGAAGCATATTTAAAAGCATTTACAAAAAATATCAAGCAATGTTCATGAAAGAATGACATCCCTCCAAAAATATCAATAAATACTGTATATATTCAAGCCAAATTTACTGAAACTTCAATAAACATTATCATACATGACTAGACGTAACAAAACTATTATGCAAATTACACTTAAGAATGAATATACAGTACTTACGTTGTGTAGATGAGGTCACTGAAGGAAGACTCTTTAATTTGCAATCTTAGCAAAATTCACTCTAAATACTCTAATTTTCTTATAATATACGCCTGCTCGTTCTTGAAGAAAAAAATTCTTAGGGTACAGAAATTCTTCTAATCATACTTGTCAGCTAAACATCATTTACTTACCTCAAGAAAGGTTGGTTTACCCTAGTATCACTTACTGATGTTATGTAAAGGTACTTTTTTCAATAATAATAATAATAATAATAATAAACTTTATTTCATTTTACAATGGGTATTCGTCAGCCAGGACAAGCCCCAACCCCCACTGTGATGTCCACCCACAGCAGTTCCTGCCAGTAAACAGCTTAAACTCTCGGTCTTGGACGGGGACCGATCTTTCGACCTCGTGAATGCGAAGCCAGCGCGTTACCACTGTACTAGCCAGCAGGCTAGGATATTGTCTTCTTAGACAGTCATCAGTAAGGTAGCCACAACCAAAGGTATAGAGAAAATAACAATAATAATAATAATGTGTGAAAAAGGAAGCCAATAATGTCTAGAAAACTGGTTATCAGAAAAGACACAAGTACCCCCTCTTCCTGTATGCGTATATTCTCATTTCTAATAAAAAAAAATGACAATAATAATAACAATTTTCCAATACCCCATTCTCTGACGCACAGAAAATTCGTTGGATTAGTGTGTTAAACTCGCGGTAGACCATTGGATAAGCAGCTAATTTCGTTTAAAAGTCGAAAATTATCGTTTTTCCTTTAAATAATACAAAACAAATTACGGAATAATACACATGTATATAGTATATTAATTAGCAATAATTATATATATATATATATATATATATATATATATATATATATATATATATATATATATATATATATATATATATATATATATATATATATATATATATATATATATATATATATATATATATATATATATATATATATTCAGTATTGCCCCCAACCCACGAATTTAATCCAATACTAAGACCTGTTCTTGGGTTGATATGTTCGTGGGTAGGATTTACTTTTCCCATTGAAGAGCATGTAAATTCATTGAATCTTTTCCTAGTCACAATAAATATTTATTTTAAAATTTTTCTAATGAGTATAAACATGAAATATAATACAGGTTGTACGTACATTATCTTTAAAAAGGAAAATTACATTAATAATAGGAATTCTACTCTCTAAAATAAAACATGTGCATATTCAGGTGTACAGTATGCACTAGTTGATACCCAGTATATATATATATATATATATATATATATATATATATATATATATATATATATATATATATATATATATATATATATATATATATATATATATATATATATGCAGTAGTGCCCCCAACCCATGAATTTAATCCATTCTTAAGACCTGTTCTTGGGTTGGTTTGTTCGTGGGTTGAATTTATTTTTCCCATTGAAGGGCATGCAAATGCAATTAATCCTCACTTAGTCACAATAAATATTAATTTAATTTTTTTTTCATTGTAACATGAAATATTATACAGGTTGTATGTATATTATCTTTAAAAAGGAAAATTAAGTTATTAATAGAAAGGAATTCTCATCTACTAAAATAAAACATGCGCATATTCAGGTGTACAGTATGCACTAGTTGATACCCAGTATAAACTAGCAAAGTCCAATGCTTAGAAAAAGTTGTCTCATTCTCCCACTAATAACAAATTGGTAAGAAGCAAATATTATAGGTAATAAACAGTAATGTATTTACCATTTTGGATGATTGTTGCTGGCATACGTGGGTGATGGTGGAGGAGGAGGAGGGGGACTAATTTTTGGAAGGAGAGTCCCCTTCCATAAAAAACGTTAGGGAACTCCTCCGATACAGGCTGTATTTCTGGTGTTTTCTCTCTCTTTTCTTTATGAAATCTGCTTTCCTGCCTACTGGCACAAGGAAACGATCCTGAGATATTTGTCTTTTTCTTAGTTCGTAAATTTTTCTAAAAATACTCATTGCATTGTCATTTACCATGTTTACCACTTATTGCCCACAGTTATATATGGGTGATGATTGTCAATAAATTTCTGCACATCATTCCACTTACTAAAAATTTCTCTAAATTCTCACAGGACACCTTTACCCTCTTATCCTTCTCCTCCGGTGACTGCTCCTCTTGGAGAATCTTCACCAGTTCACATTGCAACTCAGTTAATTCATCTGTTGTGAGTTCTTCTTTGTGGTCCTCCACATCCTCCTCATTGACCTCCAAGCCCATACTTTTGCCTGTGACCACAATTTGATACACAATTTGAATAGTTAACACCTGCTTGAAGCCTTCAAAGTCTCTGTCACACAACCTGGCCAATGTTTCCTCCAGGAGGAGTTCAACATGCATTGTGAGACCTACCTCCATGCTTTGTCAATAAGACCAATGCAGTGGAGGATATTAAAGTGGTCTTCCCAGAAATCACGAAGGGTCATATCCATGTCATTGGTGACCTGGAAATTCCTGGCGAAAGGACCCTTCATATACGACTGGAGTAGAGGAGTGGTGTTGGGAGGCAGAAATGTAACTATAATAAAGTTGTACTGTATAGCAAGGTCTTCTTCCACACCTGGAGGATGGGCAGGATCATTATACACTATGAGGTGACTCTTAAGGGGCAAACCATTTTTCTCAAGATTTTTGTTCACTGCTGGCGCAAACACTTTAATCAACCACTCTAGGAATATGGCCCAAGCCTTTGGATTTGACCTCCACATTACCGGAAGGCTAGCCTTCAACATGTTATTCCGCCTGAAAAAACTCGGATTTCCTGAGTGGTAAACTCAAAGAGGTTTGATCTTATAGTCCCCACTAGCATTAGCGCACAATAAAAGTGTGAGCCTGTCTTTCATTGGTTTGTGGCCTTTTGGTCAGAACTAGCTGCCTCTCCATGTCTAATGACGCTATGAATCCCAGTTCATCGACGAAAGTGTTCAAACCAGCTTTTGCTGGCTTTAGAGCCGTGAACTTTTGCGCATCTAGAACTATGAGAGTTCACTACTAAATATTGGTAAATTTTGCAAAGCCTTAGTGCATGTTATGGCCTCGTTAATCCTATCTTAAACCAGCTATTTTTCATTTATCCACAGCAACAATAATTTTTTTACCTCCTCTGTCAGCTGTGACCTTTTCTTTGTTAATATATTCACTCCCTTAGCCACGTCAGCCACCTTATAGATTTTCTTTACTCTTTAAAATAGTACAGATAGTCGATTTCGCCATGTTATAATGCATGGCGAGATCAACACACGAACACCATTTTAATTCTTAGAAATTATTATTTTCTTTGTTTCTACTGTTATGTCTCTAGGGTGTTTGAAGCCACTGTCACTAACGGCTTTAATTTCTTAGGATCCTTAATAAGGGCTACCTGAACAGCAAAGTGATGGAAAATAAAGCAATAACTACAAACGGATCACGAACGAACTGCACAGTGCGGGCACCAATGCAGAACTGAGGGAAACGTAGTCGCCTTTCCGACATACGTGTTCGTGGGTTAGTTTTTGTTCATGATTTGGGGTCAAAATTTGTTTGTGGGAACCGGCGTTCATGGCTTGGGGACACTACTGTATATATACAGTAACCCCTCGTTTATAGCGGGGGTTCGGTTCTGGGACCGGCCACTATAGGTGAATTTCCGCAAAGTAGGATCACCCTATATACATAGGTATTTTACATTTATTTTTATGTTTACTGTATAAACCTTCCCTGCACTGTTAAAAAACCACTCTTTACTTTATTAATAACAGCGTGCAAGCGTAAATTTATATGAAAGGTATAGGTAAACTTACCGTGAATGTGGTGATGATGACATGACATACTCATATACATAGCTATTTTACATTCATTTTTACCTTTGCTGTATAAACCCTCCCTGCACTGTTAAAAAACCACCCTTTACTTTATAAGTAACAGCATGCAAGCGTAATTTTATATGAACATGATAGGTAAACTTACTGTGAATGAGGTTGTGATGACGTGTATAGACTCCATAGGAAATTATTCCGCAGCCAATAACAGCGTTACGGCTGCTTTTTGCGAGAGAAGAACATGGTAATGGGGAGTTGCTGTCGCTGTTTCTTCTTTTGTTGGAAGATGGTCTTGTAAGGAATCATGGCATCGTCAAGAAGATTGCAGAAGGTCACCGAACGAACCATATTATCATCATATTCTTGCGAGAGTTGTTGGACTGCTTTCACGTGTTCATACATGGCTGCCAGACGTTCGAGTGGAAGGCCAGACTCTTCGATTTCTTCGTGCGTTTCCTCTGGTTGTTCTTCTTCCTCTTCTTCTCTCGCTGATTTTGTCATTTCCTCCAAGTCTTCATCAGTCAAAGGCTGCAAGTGGCAGTCGATTAGTTCATTCACGTCTTCGTGAGTCATATCTTTAAAATCTTCTCCTCCTAGCAATGCAGGCAACTTCACAGCTTTCGAACTGTCGAGTTATGGACTTTGTCAGGAGTGAATCCCTTGTAGTCGTAGATGACTTCGGACCACAATATCTTCCAGCTGGCATTGATTGTGGCTGGCTTCATCTCTTTGATTACATTCTGCATATTTTGAAGGCATGTAGCAATCGTGAAATTACGCCAGTAAGTCTCCACTGAGAATTCTTTGTCTGCATCCATGGCTTCAACCAGGTTCGCCTGGGCATTTCGTGTGTAGAGGTTCTTGAATGCACGAATAATGCCTTGATCCATAGGCTGAATTGTGATCCATAGGCTGAATTAGTGATGTCATATTCGGTGGCAGGAACTCTTCTTGAACACCATCATATTCGAGATTAGTTGCGTGGCCACCGGCATTATCCATCTAAAGAAGGACTTTAAATTCAAGGCCTTTTTCCGCAAGATAAATTTTGACCTGAGGAATAAAGCACTGGTGAAACCAGTCCGATTTGAAGCTTTTCGTGATCCAGGCCTTAGGGTTATACATCCAATACACTGGCAGCAGATTCTTATTCTTATTCTTCAATGCCCTAGGGTTCATAGACTTGTAGATATGCCTGGGCTTTAACATGAAGCCCGCAGCATTCCCGCACATGATGAGGGTAACGCTGCCTTTGTGCGCTTTAAATTCCGGGGCTTTAGCTTTTTCCATGAAGAGAAAAATCCGAGACAGCATTCTCTTCCAAAATAACCCAGTCTCATCCATGTTAAGCACTTGCTTAGGAGCATATTCCTCTTCGGCGATAATTTTCTTAAAATCGTTGTTCACATAATCTTCAGCTGCAGCTGTATCTGCAGAGGCTTAAATTTGGTGAACCATCCCTTGCTTGCAACAAACGATTGTTTCCTCAGTGGAGAATCGCTGGAGGGTCCTGGTTGTGGGTCATCGATATCTTCTTCTCTCTCCTCCTCTCCACGGTTGCCACTGTCGTCGTTGGGTTCATTTGCAGCGTATGTATCTTACAGCTTCTTCGCCTTTGTTTGTATGATATCGGTGTCTATGCTGATGTTCTTCTTTCTGCAATCAGCAATCCACAGGGCCAAAGCAGATTCCATCCCCACTATTATCTTATTGCGGGGTGTTACCACCCTCTTCGCTTTTTACTAAATGAAATAGTCGCTGTTTTCCTGATATTTGCCTCGTCCTTCTTGATGTAGCGAATAGTAGATTCGTTGAGGCCAAAATGGCGGCCGACATCCACAAACCTTTTTCCTTTTTTCAGCCTATCTAACAGTTTTACCTTATCTGTTATGGTTAACATCTTCCTTTGCTGCTTAGGCTCACTACCAGAAGCCTTAGAAAATGAAGGACGCTTGGGAGGCATTGCAAAGGTTGAAATACGTGAGAAAAATAAATCGCAAGCACAACGCATTAAGAGGCACAACGCGAACGGCGCACATGTGAGTTAGACTGAACGAGTGTGGCGTGACAATGGAAGATGGTGGTAGAACCAAGCTTCGATCAAAATGCCAATCAGCCCCCATGATGCAGAACATACAGAAAAACAATTATGTCTCCCACCCTTTCAGCCAATAGCATTCCATGAACTATCTCACGTAGGTGCGAGCCTTTGCGTATTCCAAGACTCAAATACAGCGTACTCAATCGTACAGAATTTCACATGGTGCAATACTGTGAGTTATATGTTTTAATTTATGTTTTATACTATTTTTTACTGTTTTATTACTCTTAGGCTAGGAAATACTTTTTTTTATCAATAAAATAATGAAAATTTCAATATGTACTAGCTCATGTAGGTGCGCCCCTCTTCGTTTTCCGAAACGCTGATACCAGTATCGTATTTTACTTGGTGCAATACTGTGAGTATTTATGTTTTTTACTATTTTTTACTGTTTTATTATTCTTAGGCTAAGAAATGCATTTTATTTATCAATAAAATAATGAAAATACTGGAAATTTTAATATATTCTAGCTCCCGTAGGTGCTACCCTTTGCGTTTTCCGAAACGCCGATACCGGTATCGTACTTTCTATGGTGCAGAGTTACGTTTAAATTTATGTTTTATTTACTATTTCTTACTGTTTTATTATGCTTAGGCTAGGTAATACTTTTTTATCAATAAAATAGTGAAAAAAAAATTTTAAATAATGAAAATACTGAAAATTTTAAGCTTTTGGTATTTTAATATTCTCGCATATACCCAGAAAAAAAACTCGCCAAAATAAACCGTGATGCACTGAAATCGCGACAGGTGAACCGCGATATAGCGAAGGGTTACTGTATTATATATATACAAAGGGTTCTCATCTTATGTCACAGTTCCGTTCCTCAACGTGTCATAACCTGATTTTCCGGGTAGGTTGGAACACCTAAATAAGCTCCTACTTCACCTTCCTATTGTGATGCAGTAGTAAAGTTTATAATCTAAGACGTAAAGTATTTCTATGACATATAAAAACATAACTAAGACTAAAAAAAGAGAACAATTCCTTAAATATACACGGTATGCAGTATTCCTTACCTTTACTCCTGTGGTAGGCTTGCACTCTGGAAGGGGCACTGTAACTGAGGGAGAGACAACCTTATTGGGAGGAGAGAGCTGGAGAGGCAGGTGCTGGAGATACTGTGGCAAATGAATCTGGAGAGGCAGCTGAGGTAGAGGGTACAGGATCTGTTGCTTGGGGCTCTACCTTCTTGAAGAGGCATTCCAGGCAAGGCTAGAAGGATGCCATCTTCTACTTCTTCCAAATTTCCTTGTAACACTGCAGGGAATCCATGACCCCTCTGGCGACCTTAGTGTACCTGGGGTCCTCAGTCTCAAACTTTAGCAAACATTCCTCTATCAGGACAAAACCTTCTTCCAGTCCTTGCTTGTAAATCTCCTGGGCTCTGGGGTTGGTATTTCTTCCTCCTCTTCAATCATCTGCTATGCCAGTTGAATGAGGTACTCAGCAGATAACTCATCCATGAGATTCCAGCAGCTCTGTTACGTCATCATCCCCCACCTCCAAAATAAGCTCCTTACTCAGGGCAACAACGTTCTTGGTAACAGCTTCAGTTGTGTCCTCCAAACCATGGAAGTCATTCACAAACTGGTGACACAGTTTCTTCCATAAGCCATTCAAATTTGTCTGTTTAACTTCCTCCAAGAATCAGCAATGTTCTTGACAGCTTGAGGAATGTTGTAGGACTTCCAAAATTCTTTGATGATCAAATTTTTGTCCTTCTTAGTTGCCCTGAGTGCCATAGTGATTGTCCTTTGGAGGAAATAGGCCTTGAAAGAGGTAATTACACTATGATCCATTGGCTGTAACAGGGCAGTGGTATTACATGGAAGGTAAACCACCTTGACATACGGATGAAAGTCATCCAAATGGGCAGGGTGACCTAGGGCATTGTCCAGCACTAGCAGCACCTTAAAAGGGCAGACCCTTGGCGGCACATTTTCTCTCCTCTTTGACACAAAATTCACTGCTGAACCAGTCTTGACAATCTTAAGAGTTACCCAAGCCTGACAGGCAGCTGACCTTTCCAAATGCCCTTGAGTGCACTTGGATTTTTATTGAAGTACACCAACAAGGGCTTCAGCTTGAAGTCTCCAGCATCAATAGCCCTCAGAAGCAAAGTCAGTCTCTCCTTGCTGACTTTATGACTTTGTGCTATCTTCTCCTTGGGGATGTATGTATAACTAGGCATACGCTTCCATAAAAAGCTGGGCTCCTCCACATTAAACACTTGTTCAGCATGGCAATCCCCCTCCCTAATTATCCCAGCCAACGCACTAGTAAAATCACTTGCTGCTTTCTCATCACAATTTGCAGCATCTTGCACTTTAAGGCTATGCAAATTAGCATGAGCCTTAAGCCACATAATGCAACCCTTGCTGGCCACACACTCTCCACTTTCACTCGCTACCCCCTTTTCCATTTTCACGGCCTTAAAGTCTTTTAGCTTTTTCTTGTATCAACATAATGCTCGCTGGGATATGTCATTGATGCTGATCATCCAGCCAAAGCACTAACAACTTTTCCTTTTCAATCATTAAGACTCTACGCTACTTAGTAATCCCAGTGAAGTTCATAAGAGCAGAGCCTTTCACATGTCCAAGAATGCGATCTTTATCCTTGATAATCGTCGCCACGGTCGTATGGCTTAACCCCAGTGATCGATCAAAGTTGGTAGCAGTTTCTCCCTTTTGAAAGCATTTCACTATATCTAACTTCACTTCCATGGTGATGGCTTTCCTTTTCTTCGAAGCAATGCCATCAAATGAATCTGCTAAATGCTTGGAAAGCATAATGCTTGTCAAGAACTAACACAAAAATCAGCAAAACAAACCAAAGAGCGAATAAGAACTATAACTAGTTGGCCTACGAGCGGAAATTTGGCAATGCGTCTTCCTCAGTCTAATGCCACGTGACGGTGTAATCTTCCGCCACGCTAAACAAACTGTTCCGAGCGCAAAGCTTATATTTACGGTTATGTACATGTATTTGGTAATTTTGTAAATAAACTGAAACCTGGTCCTTCACATAAACAGATACATAGAAAAATATATAAATAAAAACATTAACTTGGTATATAAGTACACAACAATGCCACTTAACAACATATTCTTCTGACATGCTCAACAAACTGTTTCCCACGCTAAGATTGTTTTTACAATTATGTATTTGGTAATTTTGTAAATAAATTCAAACTCGGTCCCACACTTACGTCACAGCTGTAATTTGATACATACGCACAGAACAATGCCGGTTGATGGCGTATTCTTCCGCCACACTCAACAAACTGTTCCACCCATGAAGTTTGTATTTACTATTCAAGCCACGTAGGTCTGAAAAAGAATTTATTAATAACTTACGGGAGATGTATCGTAACCACAGAACACTGTACGTCAAGGACCCCCTGTCTATATACAGTCAACTCACTTTTTACGCATTTCTGTAATACGCGAAATTGGAATAACACTTCCAAAATATAATGGTAAAAAAATATGAAATGCATGAGCTACATGCGTGAGCGCGAGTTAAAGTTAAAGAAATGGTTGTTTAGTAAATAAGCGACCGCCTCCGAGGCAGTTTCCCACCATGCTGTCATGTGCTTCAGTCTCTCTTCACCCAGTATGAACCCCAACAACAATCAGTGGTTTGCTCTCCCCCTTCCTCCTTCTCTTCTCCTCCCTCTCCTACCGCTTAAGTCTCCTCCTCCTTCTCCTACCACTTACGTCGTCATCTTTGTTTACGTTTGC
>JAXCGZ010023907.1:20000-21792 GCA_037179515.1 Halocaridina rubra
CTTAATACATTGTGCTTGTGTTTTTTGTGAAACTTTTTCAACCCCTGCAATGCCGCGCAAGCATCCTTCATCTGCTAAGGCTTCTGGTAGTGAGCCTAAGCGGCAGATGTTGACCATAGCAGATAAGGTAAAACTGTTAAATATGCTGTTATTAATAAAGTAAAGGGTGAGTTGTTAGCAGTGCAGGGAGGGTTTGTACAGTAAAGGTAGAAAAAAAATGTAAAATACTTGTAATAAATATGGTGTTCCTACTTCGTGAATTTTCACCTTCCGCGGCTGGCCCCGGTACCGAACCCCCGCGATAAACGAGGGAGCACTGTTTATACCATTGAGACTTGGTTTAGTTGTTTTTTGGCATTTTACACTTTGCACATGTACGTCCATATAGCTGCACACACTGTGAGACATCTATGGTGATACTGGAGGCCTTACCCGGGTAAGTCGAAGGCGCAAAGGCGGATACTATATAGTCACAGATATGTGGAGCGTCTCTCTCTCTCTCTCTCTCTCTCTCTCTCTCTCTCTCTCTCTCTCTCTCTCTCTCTCTCTCTCTCTCTCCTCTCTCTCTCTCTCTCTCTCTCTCTCCTCTCTCTCTCTCTCTCTCTCTCTCTCTCTCTCTACAGCTAATGTCAGGAAGGAAAAGAGACCGCCAATTGTTAAAACTTTCCGATCTCTTGAGAATTATTCTCAAAATTGTTTCTGCGACACTCTTCTTAATGAATACAACATTTTAAATTCAATACTAACTACAGATTGTGTAAATTATCAAGTTTCTACTTTTACTGATGTTTTTACGAGATGTTTAAATGAATGTGCCCCAACTCTTGTGGTTCCGATGGGATACAACTTCACTTCCTAATTGACTCATTGCCAGTTACAGTATTTTTCATTTTAGTCATTGTTAATACATCCATTGTTACAGGCATTTATCCTAACCTCTGGAAGCATCCCTATATCATCCCCGTTTTTAAGAGTGGAGATACTAATAATGTTGAAAATTATAGGCCAATCTCTCTTCTCAGCATTCTGTCTAAAATACTTGAGAAGGTGGTTGCCACCCAGTTAATAAATTTCCTTGAATCAAATTGTCCTATTATGTGAAGAACAACACGGTTTTCGGCCTAAACTTTCGACCGAGATGGCCCTACTTAAAATTACTGATAAAATTTATAGTAATATTGAAAATAAGAAAATATCACTTTTATTATTGTTAGATTTGTCTAAAGCATTTGACAGTGTACACCATCAAATTCTAATGAGGAAAACTTTCCAAAGTTCATGTTGACTCATTTTGGTTCGAAAATTATCTGAAAGATCGAATTCAATCAGTTCGAATGGGCTCGACTCTCTCTTCTTCTTTAGATATCAGTTTTGGCGTTCCTCGGGGTTCAATTTTGGGTCCTCTGCTTTCCTAATATATGTTAATGATTTACCTCAATTTATAAGAGATTGCCTACTTGTTATGTATGCTGATGACACCCAGATTATGCTTACTGGTGACATTGATAGAATTCCTGAAATCTTAAAAAGGGCTGAAGATATATTAAACTGTGCCAAAAGTTATTTTAACAGTAATGGTCTTTTACTGAACGAAAATAAAACTAAATTTGTTATTTTTGGATCAAATCAATACCTGTCCCGCATTCCTGAGAACATCAGTATAAATTTCAACAATGTTTCACTCTTCCCATCTAATAAGGTTAAAAATCTAGGAGTTATTATGGACAGTACCATGACATTTAATTTTCATATCGATGAACTACATAAAAAAGTGAACGGGACCCTTATTTAC
>JAXCGZ010023908.1:0-5000 GCA_037179515.1 Halocaridina rubra
CACACACACACACCCCTACAATATTAATAGTACACTCATAATAATAAGAGAAACGAAGCTATTGCATATGTGATAATGAATCACCATGAACATCTTTTACAGTCCAAAGTAATGGCACTGACTGACTGAACCCTCTTCTAGGTTCAAGTTTTGGCACACAAGAAACTCGTGCCCCTGAGGTCATAATATCAGATCACCAAATATCCACATTATAGTCACTTTTAAACACTCGTCTTACGTCAATAGTATACAGTAGTTGTCATTGTTGTTAATTATATATTTTAATCGTTGATCTTATTCCATGCCAAATGTGGTAATTGATGCCTCCCAGCATTGCCATTATGAGTATACTGCTTTTTTTTTCTATTTCAAAGGTGATTTCGAACAATAATTTTCTATAATATTTCATCGTTCACAAGCAGCGTATTCCAATTGATTTCAAAATACATATTAAAATTCTGTAAAATACACAGTTCCCCCTTTTAATTCGTTCTTAGTCGCTCTTATGGAATTTGCTTCATAAACACCAAAAAGAATATTTTTTTTTTTCAGTGTGATTTTTTATTTTTATTATATCCTGAACAGACTGGGACTTAGCTTACGTGTACGTCGGTAAACAATTTTTGTTGTTGTTATTTACGTCACATGCATTCTCTCTCTCTCTCTCTCTCTCTCTCTCTCTCTCTCTCTCTCTCTCTCTCTCTCTCGCAAGGAAAGATATGAGAGTTGTCAATGAATCAGGCAACTGATAAGGAGGCAGAGAATGGCAAATTTCTACTCTTATACTCCTTGTGCATTCATTGATACCAAGCTTATCATTTTGTAACATATTACATATCTGCTTCAGATATTCCTAGGAGTTCTATAATCTTGCTGGAATCTCGACACTACACAGTGATTGAGAGTGAGGTCTGTGTGTGTGTGCATATATATATATATATATATATATATATATATATATATATATATATATATATATATATATATATATATATATATATATAAAATTTGTATTCCGCTTATTTGATAACTGTTTACATAGGTTATGCATTTGTCTGCTAAGAAGACTGTATGACGTTGTATGTGTATATATAATTCATATTTACTGTGAATGTAAAATAAGATAGTTGTAGATGTATACAAACTTAACCATCCCCATCCCATTCCACCTCCCCCACCTTTCCCATCTGCTAGTAGGTGGTACTTGCAGGTCTTCCTCTTACCCTAATACCTTACTCTTACAGTAGGTCAGGTGAGACAGGTATATTTGGATATTCGAAGATAATAACAACAACGACAATGCTAATACTGATACATAAGCAACAACAACCAATGATTATGAATAATAATAATAATAATAATAATAATAATAATAATAATAATAATAATAATAATAATAATAATAACATCATCAACAACAACAGCAATGTAGGCGTAATCGTAGTTGTCCTTGTGATATTATGTTATAGTTGAATATTAATAACTAACTAACTTCAGTTGTATTTACATTATTATTACATATTCATAAATTGCACGTACATCCAGCTATTACAAAGTTCTTGTTTGCTGTTGGTTTACTTTGGATATCCTTTATATTGCAGAAGCACTAATTGGTCTCTGATGGTTCCAATGCTCATTTTTTCTGTTTTATTCATAAATGTTTCATTGTTGCGAGAGAGTCTAGATCTGTAGAAATTGGTAGGGTTGAATTGGATGACGTGTGTTTAAGTTTCAAAAATTTCAGTACATCCGTTTTCAGTTTTGGGTATAATTCTCTCATTAACCTCTGTATTAAATTACTTTTAAAATTGTGAATTTATGCTTTGCACCGTCCTAATATGGCTACTATATATATATATATATATATATATATATATATATATATATATATATATATATATATATATATATATATATATATATATATATATATTCTAACTCTACAGTGGAACATTGTTATATTATTAGATATATTTAAATTTCTTAAAATTAGCTGATAACTTTTGAGGCTGCATCACCCCCCCCTTTCCTCCCCTCTTGGGGGCACTCCCTTGTGTAACCCCTTTTTGTTCCGGTTTTACACCTACAGTCAGTCAGTCAGTGAAAAGAGGCTTTAGTAAGCTGGAAACCATTGCTCGTATACACGCGTCTTTCTCTTAGTCTCTCTCCCTTCTATCTGGTGACTGTTAAATCTATTAGAAAATATCTGAAGATGTGTTTACTTACTACGAGAAAATATAAACAAAAACTTCTGATTTTCGAAATATTATCGATAATATACATTTAAGAAAACAGTTCAAACAAAGCTATTCTAATTTTGGAAGTAAATATTCGACAGTATACGTGACAAATGTATTGATACGTGTTATTATTATCATTATTATTACCGTTGATATAACTTTATAAGATAGCAACAGTAATGAGTTTCAAGTTGACTTGGCCAACGACAAAGACTTCTTCCTCCTTACCAGATCATAATACTAGACAATCTCGACAAACAAAACGCAACTGTTCACCTATTTTTCTGGCTAAAGAATCCATTGGTTCCAGTTATGACGTTGGAAGCTCCACTACATCCTCCACCACATCATCTATCACTACCACTACCGCACACAGCTCGAGATCGACTACGATTACAACTTACGCGAATGCCAGTACCGTGGCTTATTTCGCCACGTGTCGAAGCCAATGCTGCAACTGTAGTGGGAAAAAGTGGCAACGATGTGATTTGTGACACCACTTCTTCAAGTTCCGTGAATAATTCGTGCAAGGAAAGGATTCATTTGGTGACAGACGTAGAAAGTGCTAGCTTGGCAGAATCAGTTGCACGTCAACAGATATCAGATTCACGTAGCTCTAACTCACCATCTGTGGCTAAATGTCTTGCTCGTCAGCCAGCTAAGATATCTTCCTCCCCCTTAACAATCCTAACACCTCCATCAAGTCCCCTCAAAACTCGACATAGCGGAAAATCCAAGGGAAAAGGAGGTAGTAGTAAACTTATAAAACAAGGGAGTTCAACCGATCCAAGTCGAGGCACTTCCCCTGAATCTGTGTTTTTTACCAGGTGCTGCGACAAACAAAATGCATTGGAGAGAGCTGGTCGTAGCTCTCCATCTCCAGAAAGTGGAGTTAAGGGGAGGAGTGGCAGTGGTGGAAGCAATTGCTCTCCATCATCCACAACAGGTCTTAACCTACATTTACAACTCAAATCCAAGCCAAGGCTAAGAAAGCAAAGTAGTTCAAGTGAGGATAGCTTTGCCCCAGAAAGATTTGATATTTTGTGGCGACATCGAGATGATTCCGTCAAAGAAAAATCTCCCCTTGCTAGAGCGAAACCCGATACTAGCGTCATAGCTAAGTTGAAGGGAAGTGAAGCCAATGCAAAAGTCTCAGGGATGAGGAAACAACGTAGTCTGGATATTTTAATGAATCCGGAAAAAGAGGATTTAAAACTCCGAAATAAAGATAAAAAGAACGTAGCCTCCTTCAAACTGAAAAGACAGAAAGAAATATGCCTTGACGATGAGGACCTACCTCTGAGAGACCTGTCCGCGAAGTCTTCTAAAAAGCTGGAATCGTCAACATCCGTTCCTCCCTCTCGCAAATCTTCTCCCTCATTGATCGTCACAGAGAGTGAGCCAAATCCCCAGGGTAGGGCGGGGGTAGAAAAGGGGGAGGAGGATGAAGATGAGACTATCAGACGAGCTAAATCGCTTCCTAATCGCTTGGGCTTGAAGTCGACCTCCCCCATTCCTCTCGAGGGTGAAGACTGGGAGAAAGAACTGCTCGCGGTTTTAGATAGTAATGCTGCTTCTGCAACCAGTTCCCCCAGCACAACCCCTGAAGGCCGCCGACCTAGTCTTTTAAGGCGAATTCGCAATTTTTCTAGAAAGAAAAAAGCCGATAAGAATCATGAATATGGCGTTGGTAAGGCCTTTTGGAGAATTTTTGCTTTACTAGATGCCCCTTTTTTGTTTTTTTTTTATTTCTTTTTACTACTGTTTATTTTCTCTTTATGGTAAAATATCTGTCTTTTTTTCGGCTTGTTGTGATTTCTTTGGAACGTAATTTATTGAGTTTCCTCATTAATATTTGTGTATGAGGAGTTGGTAGCGATGTAAAATCGACCCCTTAAAACCCGTAATTTTATTTACTTTGGGATAGAGAGAAGTGATGATGAAGGTAAGTACCTGGAGATTATTTATAATGTACAGAATTATTTTTATTTAAATTTTTTTTTCGACATTTTCCTGTGAAATGGATGAATTTTTTTTTTTTTTTTACGGAGGTAATGACTCGGTAAGTAAAGAAAAGCGGAATTATTCAGTTGCAATGTAACCAGGAGTAGATGCAATAATAATAATGATAGTAATATTAATAATGGTGATGATAATAATAATTATAATAGTGTAAGGTGTGTAACTGGCTGTTAATAATGAAATGGAGTTTAGTAATGAAAATTATTATTATTATTATTATTATTATTATTATTATTATTATTGAAGTTTATATTATTAGAGCATTTCATATAGATATGGTATTATATTAGGAAGGAATTTCTTGAATGGCTGCCTTAGGAACTTTTTATACATTACTTTCACATTCTACTCTGATTTCAAATACTTACATAGACAACAGGTGCGTGCATCGATATCTTGTGGTAAATGTCTAAAATGCATTGATAGGGCGAGGCGGCGTTCTTTGATCTCTTCTGGAATTATCTATGCATAATATACTTAGTTTATGACGACTATACCCCATACCCTGAACAGGTCATATTATATATAGTACTATCAAACACTTGAATTTTTTTTTTTTATCTGTTTACTTATTATCATAAGAGCTTTAAAATAAATTTTGTTCTTTCTATTTGTACTTATGAGTGACACTGACTATTGATGGCTTCTATTATGTATTTTTCTTTCATGTGTTTTCTGTATTGCAGGAGGTTATCATCCTGTGAAAATTGGCGACCTCTTTTACAACAGATATCACGT
>JAXCGZ010023908.1:7500-21768 GCA_037179515.1 Halocaridina rubra
ATTATATTACAGGCTAATGCTCATTTACAATTACTGTATATGCAATACCACTGTGCCTTGTTTTACACCCTGTATTATTGCTAATACTTTTAATTAGGGAATATATTGGATATTATTTGTATATGGAAGCTAATTTATATAATTTAATGTGAACCATCAAGGTTAAAACTACATTGCATTCTTTCTATTAGTACTTTGCATATGATTATAGCTTTTCTTTCTGGGTACTGTGGTTGCTTTTGAATGCTTGTAAGCTAGAATGTATTGTATCACAAAATATTATGATATTTATTTCTGTCCTTCAATTGTAATTATATAGATATAACTGGTAGTATTTACTAAATGATGAAATACATGGCTATAGCAGAATTCAAGATTAATACTGTACCCTTAAACTCTTTTGAATAAAATACATTTCAGCCTTGAGTGCAGACTGCACTAAAAACTGGTATGTAAAATATATAACATTTCTAATTGTGATTTTGTGTAAAGTAAGACATGGGTCCATTGTATGTAGATCAATGCTGGCTAATTCCATACAGTGGTATTTTTTTCCAAGATACTGAAGTGGAACATGGATGACCTCTTTAACAATCAAAATGTTACAGAAATTTGGAGTTTGCTGTACAGAGGATATTTTGACATGGAAAACTTCTGTGACAGTATTTTTGTCAACATTGGGCTTGTAGGAGGAAGTTGTAGACATATAAGAAAACTTTAGCATTAGAAACTATGGAGTCCTTCTCATTTATTACTTTCTAATGCCTTTATTCTTTATTGTGTATAAGAAAAATAACCCTATGGAATGTTCATTGGTTATTTATTTTTTAAGATATACTAACCAGCTTGCATTTGATAAATCTTTTGTCAACATCATGAACTTTCTAATTCAATATTCTTTGTGATTTCAGGTTCGAGAGAGTGATGAGAATGATCCCAAGAGAGATAAAACAGTCCAACTTTTGGACGACTTCAAAATCAGTGGTGTAAATGGTACTCATGTGTGCATGGTGTTTGAAGTACTTGGGCACAATCTCCTCAAGTTCATCATTCGTTCCAATTACCAGGGAATCCCATTACCCAATGTCAAGAGAATCATACATCAGGTAAGCTCTGCTGTTTATATTAACATAGATACATAACAAGCTTATAACATGTAAGACCTGGATAGACAAAGTTGGAGCAGTATTATTCTGGGAGGAAGTGAGAGTATCGTTATTTTTTCGCGAGAGTTTGTTAATTGTGTGTAAATTATAAAACAGATTGTGAATGAGTTTCTTGATGTTTGCAGTGGTAGAAACTTGAGTAAAGGAAAAGCAAAGTATATATAGTGTCTCACAGTAAGAAAACACTGCAACTGATTTTGGTAAAATATAGAGGCAAGGATAAAAACATACCTATTATTGATATGGAGAGACAGTAAAATAGATAAGGGTGTTGAAATACGTAGGATTTTTTTCTCTGAAAGCGCTGTACAGCAGAAGGAGAGAACAGAGAGAAAACATGAATAGGAGGAGACATAAAATCCAATGGTTGAATAATGAAATGGTCAATATAAGTTTT
This sequence comes from Halocaridina rubra, assembly GCA_037179515.1. NCBI lineage: Eukaryota > Metazoa > Arthropoda > Malacostraca > Decapoda > Atyidae > Halocaridina > Halocaridina rubra. Next base: position 9,064 of record JAXCGZ010023908.1, read on the forward strand.
CTTTTAAAGTTTGCCGGTGTTTCAGTTCCGATATCCATCTGAGATGCTTCTCAGAACGTCAGCCGAAGCAAGCCCCAACCCCCCCACTGTGGTGCCCATCCACAGCAAGTAACCTTCCCAGTAAACAGCTTAAACTCTCGGTCCTGAGCGGGAACCGATCTGTCGACCTCGCGATTGCGAGGCCAGTGCGTTACCACTGTACTAGCCAGAAGGCTAGTAAGATATTCTTGTCTTCATTACTAGACATTAACGTGGAGTGAGCTATATAGGAGTAGAATCCAGTAATCATATGCAGTCTAACAAGTTCTGATAGTGAAAGTAATGAAAATAAAGAACACATTATACTAGAAGCTAAGAATGATGGGGAGGACATTGGGAATTACCAGTGCTGTAACTGAGAGTGAAACAAATGCCTTGAGATGTGTACAGTGTATGAAAATGTTAATATTTATAGTAATCTATAATAGAGCAGGTGTTCATTGCAAACCACTTGCAAGATGGGAGGATAATTTTATATGTTAGAAAGAGGAGCCAAAAAAAAGTGTTTTGGTCCCCCCTTGTGAATATACCTAATGAGATGAGAATATAGCATAAAAGCCATTGATGTGTTAAACAGCTACTCATTATGCTTCATTTTCTGTAATTTTTAATGTTTCAAACAGGTGCTGTATTATAAAAAGAAACCGTGGCTCCTCACATTATTTTAATGACAACCTCTTCTAAAGTATTGGACTACTTGAGTGTTGAAATATCATCAGTTGCTTATTAATATAGGTTTTTTTATGAGTTTCTTATATGTAATAGGAGTATCAGTTATTTTTAATTAGTATTGCTTTACGAATAATGAAATAAAAGTTCCTGGATATGAAGATAAAATTACGTTTGATATACATGGCACTGACCACTTCTGGTATTATTTTAGGCAATGATTCAGAATTATGACTTCAAATCCCTTCATAAAAAACAATGTTTTGCTTCTGTTGACCTACATAATGATTATCAGTTTACTATTTTGGTGAATTAATTCGAGGTTATTAATGTTTAAAAAGTTTCTTGATGAAAATTTTTGCTTTATTCTGAATGTGGCCAGTCATTATAGACTTTTTTACGTTTTTGCATGTATGTTGATCTTCATGTTATTATAGTTATAGTGAATTTTTATTTCATAAATAAGTTTTCATATACTGTCCTGGGTTTGAAGATGTCCAGCTTTGCTACGTGAAGCCAATTTTATTATCATTATTTTGGTGTTTTTTAATGAATGTAGAGGACTAGTATATTGGGGTATAGATGTAGATGGTAGTCAAGAAGTATAGATAAATGATAGAGTAGATGGGCCAAGCTACTGGGAGCACTGTATATCAAGGGAGACAAAAATTGGATTGTAAAATTAATCATATGCTCCTTCAGTATTGTATGCTATTAAACATTGGACTATTAATGCAAATAAAAGTTAAATCAGAATGCACAATGAAGGTAAGTTACTGCAGAGAAATTTGTGGTGTAATTTTCCAAAGAGTCAGGAATAAGAAAACTAGAGAAATTACAATAAGAGTACTAGAGAGAATGTAAGAATAGGAAATATTGGAGCAGAGAGTGAGAATACAATGGATTACTTTGTTTGGTCATCAAGAATAGATAGATGTATGGTAAAAGAATTGTAAGAGAGTTTTCGAGATGGGTTTTCCTGAATTCATACTAAAAGAAGACCCGGAAGGAGGCAGGGAGATGGAGTCAAGCGAAGCCCTATCTAGAAGAGGCCTTAATAGTAAGGATGGTGATAGGTGTTCAAAACCTAGTATAATTTTTCATGAAGCGATATGCAATTTACCATGACAAGTGTTGTTGAGACACCAAGCCTTTATTATAAGGCCAGGTACACAGGAAAAACCAAGATGTGGTTTCAGGAATTCCCTAGGCATGAGATGATTGTCATTCCTGCTTTTCGATAGCATGCTGTTGAGTGCCTGTGAGCGACCGAATGCGATTAGTGAGATTCATAGGAAAATTATTTTTGTACTGCTTTCATTTGGTTGTGGCCACCATGGAGACTGAAGTAGGAGAGAGCAGCCTGCATAAAAAGAGAAAATAGAGATATTTAATGTAGCTTTGTTGCAAACATGATATTTATTGGCATTTACTTTTTTACAGGTGCTAGAAGCCTTAGACTATTTACATACAAAATGTCAAATTATTCACACGGATATCAAGCCTGAAAATATTCTAATGTGTGTCGATGAAACTTACATACGGAAGCTGGCTTATGAAGCCACTCAGTGGCAGAAAATGGGATTGAAGCTACCTGGCTCTCTAGGTATGTATGACAGCAATAGCTAATGAATTCATGCTGTCAAACTACATTGCATACTGTAGCACTAGACCTTTTTTTTCCTGGAATCTCTTTGTTATATTGTTGACTACTGTCCCCTCAAAGTAATAATATTAATATAAAATGGTGTTGAGGTTTTTAAAACTTTAAAAACTTGTCATGCCTTTTGAAGTAAGTTTTTAGCTTGGATCTTCAGTTTTGTAGAATTAATTTTTCATGGCTTAATAAGTGAAATTAATTGACTTTTCTTCATTCCATTGATGTCCATGATTTTAATTCCTAAAACTTCATTTTAAAAAATTAACTCTTGTTTCAGTATGTTATTGTATCAGCTTTTACCTAATTATGTCTGAAATATAATTCTTCCCATTGCAAGTTACTTTAGTGATATCCACAGAATACACAAAAATACTAGACAAATTTAATTATTGATGGCATTGAAACTCAGTTTCAAAGTGGCGTTAGCTTTACTAGTCACAGCATAGATAAACAGTGGTGTATGTGTACATTAAGATATTAAAAAGTATAGGTACTGAATTCAAGTTTCGATGGAGATACTTGGTAGAAAATGATTCAAGAAATAGGGGCATTAGTGGAGAAAAGTTGCATGACTGCAAGAGGTGTCCGAGGATAAGAAAAACTACTATATACATAAGAGAAGAGTTTTCCATAAGTGATAAGTCTCCTTTAATAAATTGTTTGGGTTAATGACAATATTCAGCATATCTGAACATATTGTAGCAGTTTTTCTTACCACCATTTCCCACAGGAATCCTTCAACCATAATATCATCCTTACACAGAAAGAAACGTAATGTGTTTCTTTTTTTATTTCAGTAAGTACAGCACCCAAGCACTACTCTCAGCCAGATCCAAATGCAAAAATGTCAAAAAATAAAAAGAAGAAACTGAAAAAGAAGCAAAAAGCAAAGCAGGCCCTTCTAGAAAATCAAATGAGAGAACTTGAAGAGCTAGAAGAGAAAGAAGCAAGGCAAGCTCTGGAAGCATGTGATCTTGAGACACCAAAAGCCTCTTCAAGTGAGTGTATGGTTTATCTTAGTATGTCCTAACTTTCTGCATTTGCTCTGCATCGTTTTAATCATAAAACATTAGGAAAGTCTATATCCAATTTTGCTCATTGCTTCATATAGAATTGAGAAATTCCATAACGAATGTGGATCTGCCCCTCTTGCAATTTTTACTGCTATTTTATGCCCTCACCTTCTCCCAGAATCTTTGTCCCCTTTTCTACTTTAGTGAATCATTGGTCCTAGCATATAATTTTGTCAAGACTTGTGAATGACTGCAATACATATCTTTTGCACTCTGAAAAGCTGTTTTGCTATTATCAAAACACATTGGCTTGTTAAATTACAATAAGGAAGATTACCATATAAATAGCTATTCAATAAACTGTTGCAAGTTGAGGTTAGAATATGGGACAAAAAATTGTTTTAAAAGTGAACAATAACTTCTCCTCACCTTTATATAGTGAAAAAAGTCATGACGCTTGAGAGGTATTAATTAATGGTATTAACAAAACTCATGTTAAGTACTGTTTATTAGTCTTTTGATTATAATGTTCTGTTCAGTAGCGTGATTAATTAGTCATAGGAATGAAGTTTTATAAGTGTTTCCAAATGAAGAACATCAGTCAGAGAAGCCTTTGACTGATATTATCAATCGGCTTTTATGAATGAGTATAGATTATGAAACACTACCTCATTTGTGCTAATATAGCATATAAAACTTTTCATAACCAACAAAGCATTTAACTAATAATTTTTATTTCTTAGACTTTAGAGAACCAGGCACTGTTATTTAGCCAAAGTTAACCAATCTAGCTCCAATATAATGTTTTGGTTATTATATGTCAACTAACACCATAGAAGGTAGACAGATGCATATAATATTTTCTTAATTTCCTGAAATATATTTTCAGTGTTGAGTAATGAATCAAGTATAGAAGAGACATCTACTGTGGAACCTCAAACCAATGGACAAAAATTGACGGACAGTTTGGAAGAAGTTGCTCTGCAGTTGCAGAACCAAGACCAGCCAAGCCCTACTCCTATTCCAGAGTTGGAGGTACAGAATCATCAGCAGTGTGTGAACCATCCCCCTCTCATTAATACACCTGTACAAACTCAGCCCCAACTCATTACACCCAGTCTTACTTTGGAGGAGGAAGCACAACAAAAACTTGGTAAGTGACTTAAATAATTTTTTCTCTAATGTTTTTGAATGTGCTACGCTTTTTGCCTTACCTGTAATTTTACAATTGTTATTACAATGTGATACATAAATTATTTTCGTAATTTCATTCTTGTGAAGAGCACATACGAGAGAGTGGGATATTGTGTACGCTTAAAGTACAGGGGGTCTTCGACTTAGGTCAGGGTTGTGTTCCTGAAATGTGAAGTAACCTGAATTTCAGTGTGTTACGGAACTCGCCAAATAAGCACCTATGCTAATTCAGTAGTAAAGTTTTCCCTTTCCCATACATTTCACCATCTCTAATTTCACATCCATCGTCATGGCTTTCCTTTTCTTCAAAGCACTGCCATCAGGAGAATCTGCTTTATGCTTTGGAGACACAGTACAGGCCAGAAATTATGAATAAGGAAACAAAATAATTTATGAAATGCGTTGTAATCACAAAACATCGTAACTAGAGGAAAGTGTGAACTGAGGACCCCCTGTATAATTGTAGATTTATAAGGTAATAGTTTGTATTTATCTAGAGATTATCACTGTGCATTAGACTAATTTAGAGTGACATTTTAATAATTGATAGCAGGGAAAATGTTGGCTGATTTGCATGAAGCTATATTCCATCAATATTACATTCTAACCAGTTCACATCTAATATTAAAGATATACTCTATATATTCTTAGGCATTTTAGGAACCTAATGGAAAATCTTGGACAATTTATTGACTTAAATATTTTGGCTGACCCAACTAGTCATATCAGTTCTCGTACAGATTATGTAATATGACTAGTATTGTGATATTTGTATATTTGTAAGCATTTGATTTTTCTAACATTGTCTTCATACCTTGGCAAGTCCCAGTTATTAGTTTTATATGTGTATGTAATAGTTAAAATGCGAAATAATTTTTTTGTTTGTTCAGGAATTACTTTTCATCAGTAATTGATGTTTGTTGAAAGAAACGTCTAGACTTGGTAAATAAATCGGAAAGGAAATTAGGAATTTGCATGAAGCATGTAATAACATTATAAAAACCTACCAGACAGTGCAGAATTTCTGAGTCTCACCTTTTTTTGCAACTTTTTTTTTAACTTATCTCAAACAATAGGTTAATGAAAATCCCACTCCTCTTTATGCTCAACATGTTTTTGTATAATCTAGATAGATTTTTCAAACTTAAAATTTATTACTAAAAATAAATCAGATAATAGGAAAACAATTATATGTTTAGTCTTTTTTTTTTACTGCATTGCATTCATTTTTAAAACTTTTTTTCCGATATGAATTGTAAACTGAAAGAAACCAATCCAGGAGTTAATCAGATGATTATTGTCCTCTGAGTTCATGCTCAATCTATACTGATGCAAACAACCAAATGTTCTCTATATATTTTAATATTTCTAATAGGCAGTGAAATATTGTCAGTCACTTGACTTAAATATTTTGTACTCTTTATTTTCTATATGCAAATCATATTTTTAGTCTCTAGTTTAGTTTTTGATATTTCTCCAGAGATGTATCTAGTAAAAAGAATCTCTTTATTTAATGATTTACTGTATTTTTCCGTCTTAACACTTTTTGGTCCTTCTATTTGTTATTAGCAACATTCAGTTAGTGTTCAGAAAGTATTATGATATCACTACTACAGTATTGTCTGTAAAATAAAAAGACGTGGCATTATGAATTTGTGTTTATGGAATTATTATATGCCTGCCTCAAGTATTATTACCTCACAGTTATTATTATGCTTGAGGAATTTTATTATATACTTATACTTTTATACCTTTGCATTAGTAGTGTACACCTATACCGTTGTTGGCATATTACTGTGTGGTGTGAATAATTGCACATTAAGTGAAATATCCTCTGAACTGCCTATGAGCTCGTATTTTGAACTAATATCATCATATTACAGGACCATGACTGTTAAAATTACTTACCTCTATAGCACGCACCACTTCCAAGTAAATTTCTCCATATTTTCGTTATACTAATGTGTAGCAGTGTAGATGCATGACTAACATGTGTTTTGATTGGTCTGCAGAGCATCGCAAGAGTTTAGCAGAGATGTGCGAAGGAGATGTACGGCCAGGTGGGGCTGTAGGGCTTTCTTTAGACCCTTTAATGAATGGCCATGATAGTCCTCGCCCTACTTTAGGACGCTCGGAGTCAGAAATTACTCCAGACATGCGGCTTCCCCCAGAAGATGAAGGTGGCTATTTTATTATTTTGTATTGTTATTATTTGTATTTCTTATTCATGCAATATATACTCTATTTTAGCTATATTCTTCAAAAGAAACCTGGGCGATTTACCCATTGACACTATAATATTGAAACATATTGTATTTGAGTAATTGTATTTAAGTATTCCTCTTGTTTTTCATGCAGTCTTTACTCTCATTCTTTTTTTTTTTTCACTATATCCATTCAAAGCGAGGTCATTAAGAACGTAATATTTTACACTTTTTATATAAATTATTCGAGTACTCTAAATATTTTTTTATTGTATATTGCCAACCTGAATGTGAAGTGAATCTTCCTTAATTTTTAATGGATTCTGTATCACTAAAGTTGTATATGCTCAACCAGAGTTATTGAAATTCATGGGACTTCTAGTTAAAAATCACTATATGCCAATTTATTCTATCGTTTCTTAGAGGTTCTATTTTTATGTGCCCTTCCGCTGAAGTACCTAGTGAATGTGCCTCATTTATCCCCTAGAATTGTCTTAGCATTTATCCATTCCAAATGTCTTGTGCTATGTATTTTCTCTTGTAATCACTAATATTCTCCTTTTGCATCGAGTTTCTTAATTATCATTACTTACTCTATTGAACCATGAGATTTCACAGATTCGTGTGAGGCATATCATCTTTGTTAATCAAGTTAAGTTCTAACCCCTTCTCAGTGTATTCAGAGTTTAACCCTCACAACTGTGAAGGTGAGAGCAATTACCCCATTTAATAATAATATAAAATGGGCATCTCCTCTATGCAATACTCACTCTCTTACTGTTTGATATATCTCCACCATGGACTACCATGTGCTGGTCTATCTAGTGTTTCAACACCTTAAACTTCCAATTTTCACGAAGATCTGCAGGTTTCCCCTAAATCTCCCATCATGATAATACTTTTTGCAAAGAGGAGCTTACTTGCAGCCTTTCAAAATGTAACTCTTTTGTAAGTTCGGGAGCGTCTGTGTATATATATATATATATATATATATATATATATATATATATATATATATATATATATATATATATATATATATATATATATATATATATATATATATATATATATATATATATATATATATATATATATATATACACACACAGGGGTTCCCACGGTTCCGTTCCTGACAGCTGTCATAACCTGGTTCTCATCGTAAGTCGGAACGCACTAAAATCGAACCTAGGTCCCCCACCAATGCTAAAAAGAAGCTAAAACAAAGAAAAATAATCTAAGTTTCTTATCTAAGACATAAATATAGTATAAGTACACTATACAGTATTGCTTACCTTTACTCGTGTACTCTAAGACATAAAAATAGTACAAGTACTCTATACAGTATTACTTGCCTTTGCTTGTGTGGTCTGCTTGCTCACTGGAAGGGGCGTTGCATGGGAGGAAGAGAGAGACAGGCTTATAAAGAGGAGGAAGCTGGAAAGGCAGGTGCTGAGGAGACTGGGGCAGGTAAGTCTGGAGATGCAAAAGAACCTGTAGCAGATGCTGGAGATACTGGGGCAGATAAGTGTATAGAGGCATCTGAGGGAGAGGGTACAGAATGTGCTCTTGGGGGCTCTGCCTTCACGGAGAATCGGTTGAGGCAAATCTGGAAGGATGCCCTCTTCTTCTCCTCCCAGACTTCCTTGTAACACCACAGGCAATCCGTGACCCCTCTGGAGACCTTAGTTTACCTGGCCGTGTTGGTGTCCTGAGCCTCAAGCTTTGCCAACCCTTCCTCTATAAGGGCAAAAGATTTTTTTCCAATTCCCTGCTTGTGAATCTCTTGGGCTCTGGGCTTGATGCAGGTATTTCTTCCTTTTCAATCTTCTGCTGAATGAAGTTCTTAGGAGGTAACTCCTCTCCATGAGATTCCAGCAGCTCTGTTAAATTATCAGGCTCCACCTTCAACTTGAGCTCCTACTCAGGGCAACAACATTTTTGGTGACAGCCTCAAATGTCTCCTAATAGCCATGGAAATCATTTACAAACTGGGGCACAGTTTCTTCCATACACCATTCCATGTCGTCTGCTTAACTTTCTTCCAAGAATCAGCAATATTCTTTACAGCCTGAAGTATATTGTATGACTTCCAAAACTCCTTGAGAGTCAAGGTCTTGTCCTTCTCAGTTGCCCTGAGAGCCATAGCGATTGTCCTTTGGAGGTAGTAGGCCTTGAAAGAGGCAATAACCCCCTGATCCAATGGCTGTAACAGGGAAGTGGTATTAGGTGGAAGGTAAACCACCTTTACATTAGGATGAAAGTCATCCAAATGGTTAGGGCAACCAGGGGCATTGTTCAACACTATTAACACTTTATAGGGCAGACCCTTGGAAGCACAGTACCTCTCCACTTCTGGTAAAAAATGGTTGCTGAAACAGTCCTCAGATATCTGAAGGAGTATTCAAGCCTTCATGTTCGACTTCCACATGACAGGCAGTTGACGCTTCCATATGCCCCTAGATTTTCTGTCAAGTAAATCAACAAGGGCTTCAGCTTAAAGTCTCCATCAACATTTGCCCCAAAAAGCAAAATCACAGGCAGTTGACACTTCCATATGCCCCTAGATTTTCTGTTGAGTAAACCAACAAGGGCTTCAGCTTAGTCTCCATCAGCATTTGCCCCAAAAAGCAAAAGCAGTCTCTTTCTGTCTTCTACTCCTTGATGATGTTCGTACGACTAGGTATACGTTTCCAGAACAAGCCAGATTCTTCCACGTTAAATATGTGTTCGGCATGGTAACCCCCCTCCTTGATTATTTCTGCTAATACTCTGGGGAACTCTTTTTCTGCTTTCTCATCACCACTAGCAGCTTCACCTTGCACCCTTAGGTTATGCAAATTAGTACTAGTCTTGAAATGATTAAACCTACCCCTACTTGTCACAACTCTTCTCTTTCGCTCCCTTTCCTCTTTTCACGGAATCAAACAATCTTTCAGCTTTCCCCTGTATCAAGATGAGGATCACTGTGATATGCCGTTGATGCTGGTCATACTGCCAAAGCACCAATAACCTCTTCATCTTGATCATAAGGCCACTACACTGCTTAGTAATCACAGTGGATATCGTAGGAGCAGAACTTCACAGGATGTGCTCTTTATTCTTAATGATCATCGCCACGGTCTAACGGGCTAACCCCAGTGAGCACTGTCCATAGCACTGTCTTCCTTTTCTGAGCATTGTACTATTTTAACTTTAATCTCCTTGGTGATAGCTTTCATTTTCTTTGCAGTTCTGCCATCAGAAAAATTACCACTATTCTTGGGAGGCATAGTACAGGCCAGTAATGAGCGAAACCAATGATAGAGAGCAGATGAACACAAAAAACAATATGGCATATGAGAGTAATCTGAGCAATGATTCTTCTTCATTTCAGTTTAATGCCGTGTGACAACGTATTTTTATGCAAAGCTCAACAAACTATTTCATATGAAGTTTGTATTTATGGCTATGAAGTTGGTATTTTTCTAAGTAAATTAACTCTAAATTCCTTCAAATAACAAAATACTCTCTGTTCGCTTTTTACGCGTGTTTAAAATACGCAAAATTGTAATAACGCCCTCAAAAAATAATAGTAAAAAATGCGAAATACACGAAGACTGTAACGCCCATGCAAAAAATTTAAAAACAAAAATTTAATTTTAGTAAATAATCGACTGCCTCAGAGGCACTTTTCCGCCATGCTGCCATGTGCTTCATTGTCTCTTTACCCAGCATACTGCGTGGATATATCGCTTGTTCTAACTGTGTTTGTGTTAAGGTTTGTACATCATCAGGGAAAAAGTGTGCGAGAGCGCATCAGTTGACACGGAGGTGGCAAAACGTATTCAGATAGAGGTTCGTTCTCCCGCATCCTCCTTCTCCTCTACCACTTAATGCGATTGGATATTATGGAGAGAATGAAAAAATTGCTAAGTACGTGGATGAGCATTAAGAACAAACAGCTAACAAACTTGCCATATTATATCGTCAGGGAAAAAGCATGCAAGAACGCATCAGCTGATACGTAGGCGGCAAAACGTTTGCAGATAGAGGTTCGTTCTCCTGCATCCTCCTCCTCTTCTACCGCTTTATGCGATCGAATATTATGGGGAGAATGGAAAAAATACTAAGTACAGTACATGGATGAGCATTAAGAACAAACAACAAGCAAACTTGCTATATAATATCGTCAGGGATAAAGCGTGTGAGAGCAAAAACGTATAATATCGTCAGGGAAAAAGCATGCCAGAGCAAAAACGTTTGCAGATAAAGGTTCGTTCTCCCGCATCCTCCTCCTCTTCTACTGCTTAATGCGATCGGATATTATGGAGAGAAGGGAAAAAATACTAAGTACTCCGTGGATGAGCAGTAAGAACAAATGGCAAACAAACTTGCCATATAATATCGTCAGGGAAAAAGCGTGCGAGAGCAAAAACGTTTGCAAATAGAGGTTCGTTCTCCTGCATCCTCCTCCTCTTCTACCACTTAAGTTACGTGCTCACGATTTTGAAACGTATCTATGCCCATTATCATTGTTTCTTATGGAAAATAACTCATTACATTACACGATTTTTAATTATACGTCACTTCTGAGAACCTATCTTTGCGTTATTCCAAGAACTGGGTGTACATAAACAGATGAATATATAAAATCATTAACTTAATATATGCGTGTACAGCAATGCTGCGTGACAAAAGTATGCGTCTGCCACGCTCAACAAACTGTTCCACATAAAATCGTATTTTCGGCTGTGTTTAGAAATTTTGTAAGTAAATAACCAAATACATAAACAAATAAATTAATAAAGCCAAAAACTTTATACATACAAATAAAACAGTGCTGCTAGCTTTGTATTTGTGTGCCACGCTCACAAACTGTTCAGTGCACGTAGTTTGTATTTACCATACAAGCCAGGTACGTTGAAAAATTTATCAAGAATTTATGGGCCTCTGTTGTAATGGTGGTACATTGTAACTCGGGGACTGTATAACCCAAGAACTCCATATATATATATATATATATATATATATATATATATATATATATATATATATATATATATATATATATATATATATATATATATATATATATATATATATATATATATATATATATATATATATATATATATATATATATATATATATATATATATATATATATATATATATATATACACCCAGTTCTTGAAATAACGTGAAGATAGTTTCTCAGAAGTGACTTGTAATGAAAAAATCGTGTAATGTAACGAGTCATTTTCCATAAAAAACAATGATAATGAGCATAGATACATTTCACTTAAAGGGTGACTGAATCATATGATTTCACAACAACACCTCGTACCACTCTCCAACACTCGCTTCCATCCCTAGTGACGAAGTTATCGTACAGAAACGTTTAATATCTAAGTCAAATTGATGTAAAATGCAACACAATGAAAGGATACAAAAACATCATCATTTATGACATTACTTTACTATGAATACTTACATAAAAGGGGAATTTTTTGCTGTTCATTGTTTAGATAGAGCCCTTTCCTTTTACATCTGGCACCAGCTCACGTTAAAGTTGCCAGAAATGAGTAAAACAGAAAATCGTCCTCTTCACCCCCTCCCAACCCAGGGTGTACCCTTAAAGGGTGACTGAATCAGATGAGCTCACCACAACACCTCATACCACTCTTCCAACACTTGCTTCCATCCATAGTGACGAAGTTATCGTATGGAAACACTGATTTTCTAAGTCAAATTAATGTAAAATGCAACACAACGAAAGGATATCAATACATCGTCATTTATGACATTATTTTACTACAAATACTTACATAAAAGGGCAATTTTTTGCTGTATATAGTTTAGAACTTTTGATAGAGCTTTTTCCTTTTACACCTGGCACCAGCACACGTTAAAGTTGCCAGAAATTAATAAAACAGAAAAGCAT
>JAXCGZ010023909.1:0-2500 GCA_037179515.1 Halocaridina rubra
GAGAGAGAGAGAGAGAGAGAGAGAGAGAGAGAGAGAGAGAGAGAGAGAGAGAGAGAGAGAGAGAGAGAGAGAGATAATCTTATATTTTAATTTCTTGTTTAAGTAATTACACGATTCCTACACACAGGAGGTGAAAAAATACTGTCACACACGGACTTATCTAAGCCAATGACAATTCATATAGAGTTGAAAGAAATATAATATATTGTTAAGTTACAACGAATACATGACAAAATCAAATAAGAAAACTACATAATGTACTAACATCAAAGCTAAAGTAGGAAAATATTAAAAAAAATGCAATAAGAGAAATATAATTTGAAAATAGTTAACATATGCCTTGAATAGAAGAAGAGGTTGAAGGGTGAACAGCAAGTACAAAGAGAAGAGGTTAAAGAAGAGAAGAGGTTAAAGAGAAAAAAAAAAATTAAGGTAATTAATTGCTAGTCCTCCATAAGTAGAGGACGAGGAGGAGAGGAATAAGATGATATAGAAGGAGTAGGAGAGGAAAACAGAGGAGGAGGGTGGAAAGATGGCGTGGAAAAAGAGGTGGATGATGTAGGAGGAGAGGGGAAAAAGATGGGAATTAATACTAATGACTTAATAGGAAACTCATCTACAGACCTATATATTTTTAAGAGGCGAAAGTGGAAAGAAGAGGATGAGGATGAGGGAGGAAGAGCGTATGTGGGAGGGAAACGAGGAGGAGGAAAGGCATGAATACATATGCTACATGTAAAGGATGAATGAAAGAAAACATCATAGCTGGAAGAGCAGAAGAGGAAAAATAAAATGACTAAAGATTAGAGCAGGAAAATAAGTAAATAAAGGAGAGGGAAAACCCGGAGGAAGTATTAAATAACTTGGTAATTAAAAAAAGAGTTATTATTGCGAATACGTTAGATCCGGAAAAGTAGATGAGGTGGGAGGGTACAAGAGTGGTCGTCAAAGCAAGAGGAATAGAAAAGGAAGAGAGAGGAGGAGGGAGGGAGGGAAAGAGGAGAATACGGAAAGGGGAGAAATCATGAGAAGTATTCAAACTAATAAAGAGATGAAGGGAATAAATCAAGATAAAATACGACGTCTGAGAACGAAAAGTAGAAGAGAAAGAAGAGAGAAGAGGAGGAGTTAGAGAGAGAGAGAGAGTTAGAGAGAGAGAGAGAGAGAGAGAGAGAGAGAGAGAGAGAGAGAGAGAGAGAGAGAGAGAGAGAGAGAGAGAGAGAGAGAGGTCTACATACGTAATAAATTCAAAATTAAAAAAGAGGAAAAATTAAAGTTGTGATAGTTGTAAGAGTACAAGAGGACTTTGAAATAGAGTGAGGAAGAATGAAAAAAAGAAGACAAGCAGAAGAGAGAGGAATGAAGGGAGGATGACGAGAATGGATGAGAGAAACATTAGAATACGTAATAAAAGATGGTAGATAAAAGATGGGCACTAAAGCTGCAAGAGAAAAAGCAAGAGAGCGAGGAGTGTAGAAGAAGAGGAAAAAAAAGAGAAGGAAAAAGTAGAAAAGAGAGAACGGGAGGTGGAGGAAAAAGGAAGAAAGGAAGATAAGGGAGGGAAATAATCAGGAAGGGTTTTAAACACGTAATAATTGAAAAAAAAAAGATAGAGTTGTCAAGGTTAGAAGAATATAATGAGAAAGAGTGAAGAGGAGCATGTAGAAAGAGAGAGAGAGAGAGAGAGAGAGAGAGAGAGAGAGAGAGAGAGAGAGAGAGAGAGAGAGAGAGAGAGAGAGGAAAAGACCCAAATGGCGTATACGTAATAGAGGTCTCATCTGGCCTTAGGGATTGTTATGACGAGGCACGGGAGGCGGGGGGGGATGGTCATGTGTGCATGTGGGAAAATTAGCTCTTATGATCTTTGCCTTCCAACGACGTCACGCTCTCTCTCTCTCTCTCTCTCTCTCTCTCTCTCTCTCTCTCTCTCTCTCTCTCTCTCTCTCTCTCTCTCTCTCTCTCTGTGATGAGCGGGTGTGAGGGGAGTTGCCATGTGATGAATCGGTGGGGGTAAACCAGCTGCTTCTGTCGGGGCTCATAGTAGAATATCCTTGGCCACTTATCTTGTGGGTGACCCCAGCTGGTGGAAGGGGTGGAAATGTGAAAACCATTTATCCTCAAGGAGCTAAGAGGAGTGGTTGAGGTATGTGTGGATCAACGCGAATGCGTATTTCTTGGCTCGGTCACCCCCCTTGCAAGTGGACATGAGGCCTGGTATATGTATATATGCATGTACATATATATGCGCATATATATATATATATATATATATATATATATATATATATATATATATATATATATATATATATATATATATATATATATAGCAGGTTGGCCCATGGCACCAATCGCCTGTTGCAGCACTACAGCTGAAGAGTCTTTTTGAACTTGAATTGGTCTGTCCAGGACAGTTCGATGTTAAGTCTTCCTTCAGTTACGGTTCTCTTTCTATGCCTACATCAACACCGAATATTCTTGGATATTCGTTACACATGTC
>JAXCGZ010023909.1:7500-21738 GCA_037179515.1 Halocaridina rubra
TTTGCCTGCACATCGCCTCCCTCACACACGGTGCTCGTGTCATATCCCATGCACTGATCACTACGTTCTACCCAGGAATCTGTTTTACATTCTTGGATTTATTCACTCTGATGCTTGGCTGCCTTTTTCTACTGCATTATGGCTGATTTTCCTTCTCCTGCCCGTCCTGGAGACTCCCCACATGCCCTGGATGAACTGTGCGACTTCCTCACAACTCCTCATGAGGAATATGAGGGCCCATGACCCATCATGAGGCAGAGGTTGCCGCATACATCCTCCCACTTCTTCTAACTTCCAATGTTACGTCCACACGAGATAGCACTGGTGATGTCATTCAACTTCTGAAGTTTCTAAATGATTCTTCACCATGACGACTTACAACGCCGAAAGGAAAATGAATGATTTAAGGCAATTCTACAAACGATGTCACACACACACATACACACACACACACACACACGCACACACACACACGCACACATACACAAACACACACACACACACACACACACACACACACACACACACACACACACACACACACACACACACACACACACACACACACACACACATCAAACTTACAGCCACAGAGATATGCAAAGCGCTGATGGATTTAGATGTTCATAAAGCTACAGGTCCTGATGACATATCCCCTCATGTGGTTAAAAAATGCGCAAACACAATATCAGTGGCACTAAGTATCATATTTAAGGAGTCACTGGAGTCGGGGGAGATTCCAAGATGCTGGAAACAAGCAAATGTGATACCTATCTTCAAAAAGGGAAGGAGGGATACGGCTCTGAACTATAGACCAGTTTCCTTGACCAGCATAGTTTGCAAAGTTATGGAGAAACTACTAAGGAAACATATCTCTCTTCACTTGGAATCCTTCAACTTTTTGTCAGTGAGGCAACATGGCTTCAGAGAAGGAAGATCAACAGTAACAAACTTATTAGAATTTTATGATGAGGTAAGCCAAATCTTACAGGAAAGAGAGGGCTGGGCAGATTGCATATTCCTAGACTTCCAGAAAGCGTTTGACACTGTTCCACATGGGAGACTTATTAGGAAGCTGCAATCAATGGCTAGAATAGGTGGAAATGTCTTGGAATGGATAAAAACTTACTTAGAAGGAAGGGAACAGAGGGTTAGAGTAAGACACTCAGTGTCTGAATGGAGAAGAGTTAGTAGTGGAGTTCCACAGGGTTCAGTT
This sequence comes from Halocaridina rubra, assembly GCA_037179515.1. Lineage (NCBI taxonomy): Eukaryota > Metazoa > Arthropoda > Malacostraca > Decapoda > Atyidae > Halocaridina > Halocaridina rubra. The sequence continues at coordinate 8,717 of JAXCGZ010023909.1, forward strand.
TTAGGGCCACTTTTGTTCCTTGTATATGTAAATGACCTACCAGAGTCTGTAAATTCATTCATGAATATGTTTGCAGATGATGCAAAGATTGTGAAGAAAGTAAAAAACGAGAACAATGGTAGAGAACTTCAGGAGGATCTAAATAATCTGCATGAGTGGTCAGAAAAGTGGCTAATGAAATTCAATACCTCAAAATGTATGGTAATGAGAATGGGTACAAGTGTAAGAAGGCCCAAGCTTGACTACTCGGTGGCTGGAGTACAACTTCAATAGACAGAAAATGAGAGAGATCTAGGAGTAAACATACTGGCAGATTTGTCTCCAGAAATACATATAAATGGCGTAGTAAGGGCAGCATATGCATTCTTATCAAATGTAAGGGTATCCTTCAGGCACATGGACAAGGAAATGTTCAGAAATATTTATGTAACCTATGTGAGGCCAAAACTCGAATATGCAGCCCCCTTTTGGAATCCGCACTTGAAAAAGCACATAGCTAAGCTTGAAAAAGTTCAAAGACATGCCACGAAACTGGTGCCAGAAATACGCAATCTCGGTTATGATGAGAGGCTGAGGGAATTAGACTTGCCATCACTCGAAGCTAGAAGAGTAAGGGGGGATATGGTGACAGTCTTTAAATTCCTTCATGGTTATGATAGAGTGGATAGGGATCGATATTTCGATATGGCTGGCTCTAGAACTAGAGGTCATAGTTTGAAGCTTCGTAAGAAAACTTCTTTGCAGGATGTAAGGAAATACTTTTTCAGTGTAAGAGTAGTTGATAATTGGAATTCGCTAAGCGAGGAGGTAGTTAATGCTATCTCAATCCATAGTTGTAAGGACAGGTACGATAAGTATCACTAAGTCTAAAATGGAACCGATCAGGAGACGGGAAGATACGAGCTTTGGGCTCTTTCCCGTAAACACAATTAGGTAATCACAATTAGGTAATCACACATATTTTGATATGGCTGGCTCTAGAACTAGAGGTCATAGTTTGAAGCTTCGTAAGAAAACTTCTTCGCAGGATGTAAGGAAATACTTTTTCAGTGTAATAGTAGTTGATAATTGGAATTCGCTAAGCGAGGAGGTAGTTAATGCTATCTCAATCCATAGTTTTAAGGACAGGTATGATAAGTATCACTAAGTATAAAATGGAACCGATGAGGAGACGGGAACATAAGAACATAAGAACATAAGAATAGAGGACACTGCAACATGCCTACTGGCACACACGAGGCAGCTCCATTTTTGAATTGTATTTTCAGCATGTCTAACCTATTCTATTCTACTCTACTTATTTATTCTGTTTTTCTTTTTATGATTTTTCTAATAAGCACTAACCTATTCATACCCACCCTACCTCTGTCATATGTCTATCTAATCTACATTTGAAGGTGTCTAAGGTATTGGCATTTACTATCCTACTAGGAAGCTTGTTCCATGCATCAGCTACTCTATTACCAAACCAATTTTTACCAATTTCCCTTCTGAACCTAAATTTATCAAGCTTAAATCCATTATTACGAGTTCTGGTTTGATCATGAATTTTTAAAACTTTATTAATATCTCCCTTGTTAATCCCTTTAAACCATTTATACACTTCAATCATATCCCCCCTAACTCTTCGCCTCTCTAGAGAATGTAGATTAAGTTTTTTTAATCTGTCCTCATATGGTAGATTTCTGATATTGTGTATCATCTTGGTCATTCTTCGTTGCACTCTCTCCAAGGATTCAATTTCCATTCTATAATAGGGTGACCAGAATTGCACAGCATAATCTAAATGGGGCCTAACTAATGCAAGATAGAGCTGCAAAATAACTTTTTCCGTCCTATTGCTGACGCTTCTTGAGATAAATCCTAAAATTCTGTTTGCTTTATTTCTGACTGCTGTGCATTGCTCTCTTGGCTTAAGACTACTACTCACAAGAACTCCCAAATCCCTTTCACACTGAGAACTCATGATTTCATGGTTATTTAGCTTATAACTAGTATTGTCTTTTATAGTACCCATTTTAACTACTTTACGTTTTTCAACATTAAATTCCATTTGCCATTTGTCCGACCATTCAGATAATCTATTTAGATCTTCCTGTAAAGCATGAATGTCTTCTTTTCCATTTATAGTTCTACCTATTTTAGTGTCGTCTGCGAATTTACTTAGGTTACTACTGATATCCGAATCCAGATCATTTAGATATACGATGAATAATAGAGGACCCAGTACCGAGCCTTGTGGTACCCCGCTTGTAACCGAGCCCCACTCTGATTTCTCTCCATTTATGCAAACCCTCTGTTTTCTGTCTTTTAACCATTGTTTGATCCATCTGAGCACAGCTCCTCCTATACCATGAGCTTCCAGCTTTTTAACTAATCTTTTGTGAGGAACTCTATCAAAAGCTTTGCTAAAATCTAGATATATTGTATCATATTCTTTGCCACAATCTACTGCCTCGTAAACTTCTGAATAAAAAGACAGTAAGTTTGTAAGGCACGAAAAACCCTTAAGAAACCCGTGTTGTGAAAGTTTTATCAGTCTGTGTAATTCTAGATGTGCCCTTATTTTATTTGCAATTATGGATTCTAGAATCTTACCCACTGTTGACGTTAAACTTACCGGCCTATAATTATTCTTTTTAACACGTTCTCCTTTTATAAATATTGGTACCACATCTGCCAATTTCCACTCCATGGGTACCGATCCTAATTTTATTGAATTATTAAATAATGCAGTTAGAGGACAACTAAGCTCTTCCTTGCATTCCTTTAATATTCTAGCATATATTCCATCAGGTCCCGGAGATTTATGAGCCTTTAATTTATCTATTTCTTTTATTACCTCCTTTCTCGTAATATTTATTGAACTAAGTATATTATCGGGACTGTCTCTGTAAATGGATTCTACTTCCGGAATATTTTCCAAGTTTTCATTTGTAAATACAGATAAGAAATAATCATTTAAACATGTACACATCACTTTATCGTCATCTGTGATATGGCCATTGGCTACTTCAATTGGTCCGACTTTTTCCTTAAATTTTGTTTGATAATGTTGATAAAACCCTTTAGGATTTTCTTTAGCTTCTCCTGCTATTCGAACTTCGTATTTTCTTTTCGACTCTCTAACTATCTTTTTAACTTCCCTGTTTAACTGTATATATTGCTGCCTCACCTGCTCTTCACCTCTTTTTAGTTTCCTGTATATTCCACTTTTAATACCTATAAGATTCTTTATTCTATTGTTCATCCATTTAGGGTCATTTTTTCTTGATCTGCAATGTTTCATGGGAATATAGTCTCTCTGACTATTCTTAAGAGTCATGACAAAATTGTTATATTCCTCATCCAAATTTATATTAACTGACGGGCTGCTGTTCTTTCCTGTGAGAGAATTTAATGTATTGATCTTATCTTGTGATAATCCTTGGCATGTGGTACCCAAATTTCGGGGTAATCCGCTACCTGCGACCTGACCTGCTGGATTAACTACCCACATCTGTACCCCAGAAATCCCTTCCCATACCTCATTAGATAATTTAGTTTTTAAGCCCTCAAAATCTCCTGCTCTAAAGTTTGGAACAATATTCTTATTTTCCTTTATAGTTTCCTTGAAAATTATGTTAAATCTAATGGAATCATGGTCACTGTTGCCCAATTTTTCACCAACTTCTATATTTGTAACCATATTCTCTCTATTGCTAAGAACTAAATCTAGTGTATTCACCCCCCGTGTTGCTTCATGTACATGCTGAGAAAGGAAATTGTCTTCTACTACTTCCAAAAACTCCTTAGAGCTACTATCACCTGTTATGGTTTCCCAGTTAATATGTCTAAAATTAAAATCGCCTACAATGCAAACTCTATTTGACCTGCTCACTTTAGAAATTTCATCGTATATAACTTGCGACTCTATATTATCTAGATCAGGTGGTCTGTAGACTACTCCTACAACTAGACTTTCTATATTATTTTTAATTTCAACCCATAAGGTTTCTGAATTTAGATTTGTCTTAATTCCAGACTTAATGCAGCTTCTGAGGCTATCTTTAATATACATAATTACCCCTCCCCCTCTTTTATCTGCACTACGATCAGCATTATAAAGTTTATATCCTGTAATTATGTACTCAGCTTTAAGGTGTTTGCTTTCTAATTTAATCCAACTTTCACTAATGCATATTATATCCGGTCTCTCACTACATACTATGGCTCTCAGTTCTTCTATTTTGTTACCTAAACTACGGCTATTTGTATAATATACTTTTAAACTTTCTCTAGCTTCACCCTTCTTGTGGCTATTCTTTTTGTTAATATTTGTTCTATGTAACAAATGGTTCTTATCCTTAGACTCCCAGTTATTTGACCCACTATTTACTGAACCCTTACTGACTAATTTATCTGCACAAGTATTAATCATTTCATTATTTGTGTCTAACAAAACCCCCCTACCTTTGGGCTCTTTCCCGTAAGCACAATTAGGCAATCACACACACACACACACACACACATATATATATATATATATATATATATATATATATATATATATATATATATATATATATATATATATATATATATATATATATATATATACTCGAGAGAAGAGAATTGACGTGGAAGCAGAATTTAATTGATGGTTTTTTACTAATGACTGTAACTAATTAATGGCTTGTTGGGGGCTACCCCACATTATATTAATATTACTAATTAGTGGTCGGCGGGGCATAATTATGTTTATTAGTATGATAATGAACTTGTCTTTTATGTCATTAATTGTGTTAATAATTAATTAATTAAATCATTATTTATTTAGTTTGTATTTATTTATTTATTTGTTTTATATACCTACTGTTATATTCATTTATTCGTTTTATTTATATAATATTTATCTGTTGGTATCCTTTATTGATATATTACGTTAATATGTTGTACATATACTGATTTATCAAATAATTTAAAATATCTAATTATAAGCATATTCATGTATTCATTTTGTTATATATATATATATATATATATATATATATATATATATATATATATATATATATATATATATATATATATATATATATATATATATAATATATATATATATATATATATATATATATATATATATATATATATATATATATATATATATATATATATATATATATATATATATATATATATATATATATATATATATATATATATATATATATATATATATATATATATATATATATATATATATATATATATATATATATATATATATATATATATATATATATATATATATATATATATATATATATATATATATATATATATATATATATATATATATATATATATATATATATATATATATATATATATATATATATATATATATATATATATATATATATATATATATATATATATATATATATATATATATATATATATATATATATATATATATATATATATATATATATATATATATATATATATATATATATATATATATATATATATATATATATATATATATATATATATATATATATATATATATATATATATATATATATATATATATATATATATATATATATATATATATATATATATATATATATATATATATATATATATATATATATATATATATATATATATATATATATATATATATATATATATATATATATATATATATATATATATATATATATATAGAGTCGAAAAGAAAATACGAAGTTCGAATAGCAGGAGAAGCTAAAGAAAATCCTAAAGGGTTTTATCAACATTATCAAACAAAATTTAAGGAAAAAGTCGGACCAATTGAAGTAGCCAATGGCCATATCACAGATGACGATAAAGTGATGTGTACATGTTTAAATGATTATTTCTTATCTGTATTTACAAATGAAAACTTGGAAAATATTCCGGAAGTAGAATCCATTTACAGAGACAGTCCCGATAATATACTTAGTTCAATAAATATTACGAGAGAGGAGGTAATAAAAGAAATAGATAAATTAAAGGCTCATAAATCTCCGGGACCTGATGGAATATATGCTAGAATATTAAAGGAATGCAAGGAAGAGCTTAGTTGTCCTCTAACTGCATTATTTAATAATTCAATAAAATTAGGATCGGTACCCATGGAGTGGAAATTGGCAGATGTGGTACCAATATTTAAAAAAGGAGAACGTGTTAAAAAGAATAATTATAGGCCGGTAAGTTTAACGTCAACAGTGGGTAAGATTCTAGAATCCATAATTGCAAATAAAATAAGGGCACATCTAGAATTACACAGACTGATAAAACTTTCACAACACGGGTTTCTTAAGGGTTTTTCGTGCCTTACAAACTTACTGTCTTTTTATTCAGAAGTTTACGAGGCAGTAGATTGTGGCAAAGAATATGATACAATATATCTAGATTTTAGCAAAGCTTTTGATAGAGTTCCACACAAAAGATTAGTTAAAAAGCTGGAAGCTCATGGTATAGGAGGAGCTGTGCTCAGATGGATCAAACAATGGTTAAAAGACAGAAAACAGAGGGTTTGCATAAATGGAGAGAAATCAGAGTGGGGCTCGGTTACAAGCGGGGTACCACAAGGCTCGGTACTGGGTCCTCTATTATTCATCGTATATCTAAATGATCTGGATTCGGATATCAGTAGTAACCTAAGTAAATTCGCAGACGACACTAAAATAGGTAGAACTATAAATGGAAAAGAAGACATTCATGCTTTACAGGAAGATCTAAATAGATTATCTGAATGGTCGGACAAATGGCAAATGGAATTTAATGTTGAAAAATGTAAAGTAGTTAAAATGGGTACTATAAAAGACAATGCGAGTTATAAGCTAAATAACCATGAAATCATGAGTTCTCAGTGTGAAAGGGATTTGGGAGTTCTTGTGAGTAGTAGTCTTAAGCCAAGAGAGCAATGCACAGCAGTCAGAAATAAAGCAAACAGAATTTTAGGATTTATCTCAAGAAGCGTCAGCAATAGGACGGAAAAAGTTATTTTGCAGCTCTATCTTGCATTAGTTAGGCCCCATTTAGATTATGCTGTGCAATTCTGGTCACCCTATTATAGAATGGAAATTGAATCCTTGGAGAGAGTGCAACGAAGAATGACCAAGATGATACACAATATCAGAAATCTACCATATGAGGACAGATTAAAAAAACTTAATCTACATTCTCTAGAGAGGCGAAGAGTTAGGGGGGATATGATTGAAGTGTATAAATGGTTTAAAGGGATTAACAAGGGAGATATTAATAAAGTTTTAAAAATTCATGATCAAACCAGAACTCGTAATAATGGATTTAAGCTTGATAAATTTAGGTTCAGAAGGGAAATTGGTAAAAATTGGTTTGGTAATAGAGTAGCTGATGCATGGAACAAGCTTCCTAGTAGGATAGTAAATGCCAATACCTTAGACACCTTCAAATGTAGATTAGATAGACATATGACAGAGGTAGGATGGGTATGAATAGGTTAGTGCTTATTAGAAAAATCATAAAAAGAAAAACAGAATAAATAAGTAGAGTAGAATAGAATAGGTTAGACATGCTGAAAATACAATTAAAAAATGGAGCTGCCTCGTGTGTGCCAGTAGGCATGTTGCAGTGTCCTCTATTCTTATGTTCTTATGTTCTTATATATATATATATATATATATATATATATATATATATATATATATATATATATATATATATATATATATATATATATATATATATATATATATATATATATATATATATATATATATATATATATATATATATATATATATATATATATATATGTATATATATATATATATATATATATATATATATATATATATATATATATATATATATATATATATATATATATATATATATATATATATATTATATATATATATATATATATATATATATATATATATATATATATATATATATATATATATATATATATATATATATATATATATATATATATATATATGTATATATATATATATATATATATATATATATATATATATATATATATATATATATATATATATATATATATATATATATATATATATATATATATATATATATATATATATATATATATATATATATATATATATATATATATATATATATATATATATATATATATATATATATATATATGCAATTGTGTAAATATGTGTGTGTGTAATCATGGATGTGTGTATGTATGCATGCATGTATGTATTTATGGATGCATGCATGTATTTATGTATGTATGTATGTACATGCTTCCACTGACCCATTCCAAATCTCTCACTATAATCAGCATACTCGTTTTCGTTCCAAAGGTGGGGTCTCTGCATACTGCAACATTAACACTCCTACTGTGAGGCTCCTGACTTTGATGTTCTCTGGCTAAAAGTCTATCTCCCCACTACGACTATCATCCTTTGCTTCTGCTACTGTTCTCTAAACGGCACCGAGTTTATGTTTTTCATTGAATATCTCTCCCCGCGCCATGAGTCCCTGCTATCTTCTCACCCACATGCCGAAGTTATCTACATTGGAGACTTCAACGTACACCACAGTGAGTGGCTTCATTCTTCTCACAATGATGTGGGTGGAAATGAGGCCCTTGCTTTCTCTATTACTCACGATCTGGAGCAAATTATCAAACATCCTACACGCGTTCCTGATCGTCACGAAAATGCTGCAAACACTCTTGACCTATTTTTTACTTCTAACCCTTCAAACTACTCTTATTCTGTGCTTTCCCCTCTTGGTAAATCTGACCACTCAATGATCTCTGTCTCTTCCATTTTCGCTCCCCCACCACCAATCCCTCTTACTCAGCACCACCTTTGGCACTTCGAGCGAACCCAGCATGAAAATTTGCGTAACTTTCAAATTTACTTCCCATGGGATGACTACTGCTTTTGGTTGTCGAGATCATGGCCGCGGGAATGGAGGCGTACATCCCCTCTTCTACAAAAACTTTCTCTCCCCCTAAACCTTGGTTTGACCGTGCCTGCTCCATGGCTATCCTGACTAGGAATCAGGCTCACCGATCTTACCAAGCCTCTCCTTCCGATTTAACTCGCTCTGCTTTTATTATAGCTAGGAATCGCTGTACAGCTCAGATTCGAAGGTCTAAGGCTTCCTTTATAAGAGGGAAAGTTGATGACCTTAACTCCTCTCCCACTGACAAATGCTTCTGGTCCTTAGCCAAAAACCTCTCCAAAAACTTCCGTAACTCAAGCTTTCCCCTTCTCATTCGTTCTGATAGTTCTATAGCTTGCTCTCCCACTGACAAAGCCACTCTCTTTGGCTCTCATTTTTCTGCCAACTCTTCTATCAACGATTCCAACGCACCTGTTCCTCAGTCTTTTCCCCTCTCTAACCCTATGCCCTCCCTTATCCTTTCTTCACGCAAAGTTCATAAGGTTCTTCGCTCGCTAAAGACAAACAAGGCATCTGGTCCTGATGGTATCCCTGCAAGGTTCCTTAAGGAGTTTGCAGATGAACTGGCTCCCGTGCTTTGCCGTCTTTTTCGCCTCATTCTGTCAACCAGTATCTATCCTTCATCTTGGAAGCATGCTCTAGTTTAACCTGTTCCTGAGAAGGGTGACCGCTCTATTCCTTCTAACTACCGACCTATTGCTCTAACCTCCTCTATTGCTAAAGTTTTTGAAACTTTGCTCAATGCTCACTTCTTGAAACGCCTTGAATCTAACTCACTATTCTCCAATCACCAGTACGTTTTCCGCAAGGCAAGATCCACTGGTGATCTCCTGTCCTATCTTACTCATGTATGGTCATCTTCTCTGAGGAACTATGGGGAATCCTTTGTTGTCGCCCTTGATATCTCTAAGGCTTTTGACAGAGTCTGGCACAAGGCTCTGTTGGCCAAACTCCCTGCCTATGGCTTTACCCCTTCTTTCTGTTCTCTGATTTCCAGTTTTCTTACTGACCGTTCTATATCTGTAGTTGTTGATGGCGCGACATCTAGCCCTTTCTCTGTTACCAGAGGTGTTCCACAGGGCTCTGTTCTCTCACCTACTCTCTTCCTTCTCTTCATCAATGATCTTCTACAAACCCCATCTTCCTCTCTTCTTCATGCCTTTGCCAATGATTCTACCCTTCACTTTTCCTCTGCCTTTTCTTCACAACCTTCATCTGTTACTCGTAATCAATCTCGTATCACTCTTTCTTCTACTCTTAACTCCGATTTGCAGAGAGTATCTGAATGGGGCACTCAAAATTTAGTTAAATTCAATGCCTCCAAGACACAGTTTCTGGCTATCTCTTTATCTTCTTCTCCTCCTGATATCCCTATTGTCTTCAAAACTAATGAAATTTACCCTCTTAACTCTGTCAATATGTTAGGAATCCATATAGCCTCTAACTTGTCTTGGAGGAATCACATAATCCAAATTTCTAAATCTTCATCCAAAAAATTGGGGGTTTTGTTTCGTTTTCGTCATTACTTTTCCTCTTTGCAGTTACTTAAAATTTACAAAGGTCTTATCCGCCCCTGCTTAGAATACTGTTCACACATCTGGGGTGATTCTTCCTTTACTTATCTTCTTGATAGGGTTGAATCTAAGGCAGTCAGACTCATTAATGATCCTTCTCTTACTTCTAACCTAGATTCTCTCTCTCTTCGCCGTAAGGTATCTTCCCTTTAGCTTTTTTATTGCTACTACTTCCATCGCTGCTCTGATGAGTTGGCGAGTTGCGTCTCTCCTCCACTGCCGAGACCGCGTAACACTCGCCAAGCAGCCTCATCTCACAGGTACTGTGTGGAGATTTGTAGCTCGCGAATTGGTCGGTGCAGCGACTGCTTCTTCCCATCTACCTCCAGACTCTGGAACTCTCTTTCACCTTCTGTCTTTCCTAATTCTTATGCCCTTTCATCCTTCAAAAAGCAGATCTATCGTCATCTCAGAGTCTAGTCCTCCATATCTTTGGGTCCTCTGTACTTTGACTGTTTTTTTTTGTCAGTCGTTTTCCTTTGTGTGTCATTACCTCATCTCTGCCTTGCCCTTAACCTTTTTCTTTTCCTTCGTCTTGGTATTTTCTCGTGCCCGGGCCTTTATTGATGAGGGCAGTTTCTGCCTGTCCCGGTGTCACAATCTTAAAAAAAGAAATGTATGTATGTATGTATGCATGTATGTATGTATGTATGTATGCATGTATGTATGTATGTATGGTATGTATGTATGTATGTATGTATGTATGTATGTATGTATGTATGTATGTATGTATGTATGTATGTATGTATGTATGTATGTATGTAGGTAGGTAGATAGATAGGTAGGTAGGTAGGTAGGTAGGTAGGTAGCTAGCTGGCTAGCTAGGTGTGTGTGTGTGTGTGTGTGTGCATATATGCATGTATGCATACATATATGCATGTATGTTATCAATTTAAGAGGCTTATATGCATTGATATTACTTACTATGACTGTTGGTTTGTTAGATTTTGGATTTGATGTTTATGACAAATGTTCAGATTTTCCTCTATTGCTTATTGTTTTATATCTTGTTAAATAAGCTTGTTGATGAAATTAGATAAAACATTTTTGTATTAGAGTTGGTTCCTTTTCTGGCTGTGAAATATGAGGGGATGAGAAGGAAAGGGTAGTGGCGTCTCGTGTCTTAGATATTCCCTGTTAAATCAGCTGGCAGAGTGAGCAAGTATTTTAGACGTCAGGATGAAAAGGATTAACTGTATCTTCATTAGCTCACGCTTCGATATGGACAATGATTTCCTTTGGGATGCTCACTCTTACTTTAAATTAACACATACACACATATCCGCACACAAACGCGTTCACATATATACTCGTACGCATGCACACACATCCATACTCATCCACAGATAAAGAGATCTACGAAGATTTGAATAAGTAACTACTCATCATATTCGAGAAGTCTCTGAAATCTGCAAAGAATTCAAGATGCTGGAGACATGTGAGCGTAGAACTTGTCTTCAAAAAGGGAAGAAAAGACACAGCTCTAAAGTATAGGATTTTTTCCTTGACTGGTATAGAGAAAAAACAGAGAAAAATTATTTTTCTTCACTTGGCTGTGCCAACAAACTTACTAAAATTTTATGATGATTTTAGTCAATCTTACAAGAAAGAGACCCTGTGAAGATTGAATATTCTTAGATTTTCAGAAGACACTTGATGCAATCCCAAAAGGTAGACATTAAGAAGCTGCAGGTAATGCCAAAAATAGGTGAAATGTCGAGGAATAGATAGAACTTACTTAGAAGAAAAGGAATAGAGAGTTATAGAGTAAGATATGTAGTGTCTGACTGGAGAAAGCTTAGCAGTGGGATTCCCACAGGTATTAATTTTTAAAGCCAATTTTGTTCCTTATATACGTAAATGACCTACTGGAGTGTGGAAATGTTTTTTGATGACGCAAAGAACGTAAAGAAGACCTAATATCTGCATGAGTGGTCAGAAAAGTGGCTGATAAAAGTCATTATATGCTTTTTTAGGGAAAATAAGGATTGCCTTCAGGCACATGGACAAGAGAGAGCGTTCAAACATATGCTACGAAGCCTGGTGTCAGAGATGCACAATCTCAGTTATTAGGAGAGGCTGAGGAGGTTAGGTTTACCATCAGTTTAAGCTAGAAAGAAGATGGGAGATATGGTAATGCTTTTTAATTCCTTTGACAGAGTGGACTGGGGAATGATGTTTTGATATGGGGGGCCTCAGAACTAGAGGTCATAGTTTGAAGCTATGTAAGAAAATTTCTTTGCAGGATGTAAAAAAGTAATCTTTTAGTATAAAAATATTTGACCATTGGAATGTCTTAAGCAAGGAAACAGTAAATGCTAACTGCATTCGTAGTCTTAGAGATATATAGGATGTGTCAATTTTTATTTTTATTTTTATTTTTATTTAAAACATGACAAGGGGACATGCGCCAATCGGCACTCCCAGATCTGCTTAAGGTTCATTATTACACTATTGCTCATAAAATGTTATATA
>JAXCGZ010023910.1:0-5000 GCA_037179515.1 Halocaridina rubra
GTCACTTATCTCCGATCACCAGTACGGCTTCCGCAAGGCAAGATCCACTGGTGATCTCCTCTCCTATCTTACTCATGTATGGTCATCTTCTCTGAGGAACTATGGGGAATCCTTTGTCGTCGCCCTTGATATCTCTAAGGCTTTTGACAGAGTCTGGCACAAGGCTCTGTTGGCCAAACTCCCTGCCTACGGCTTTACCCCTTCTTTCTGTTCTCTGATTTCCAGTTTTCTTACTGACCGTTCTATATCTGTAGTTGTTGATGGCGTGACATCTAGCCCTTTCTCTGTGTCCAGTGGTGTTCCACAGGGCTCTGTTCTTTCACCTACTCTCTTCCTTCTCTTCATCAATGATCTTCTATAGTCCCCATCTTCCTCTCTTCTTCATGCCTTTGCCGATGACTCTACCCTTCACTTTTCCTCTGCCTTTTCTTCATCTCCTTCATCTGTTACTCGTAATCAATCTCGTATCACTCTTTCTTCTACTCTTAACTCCGATTTGCAGAGAGTATCTGAATGGGGCACTCAAAATTTAGTTAAATTCAATGCCTCCAAGACACAGTTTCTGGCTATCTCTTTATCTTCTTCTCCTCCAGATAACCCTATTGTCTTCGAAACTAATGAAATTTACCCTCTTAACTGTATCAATATATTAGGAATCCACATAGCCTCTAACTTGTCTTGGAGGAATCACATAATCCAAATTTCTAAATCTTCATCCAAAAAATTGGGGGTTTTGTTTCGTTTTCGTTATTACTTTTCCTCATTGCAGTTACTTAAAATTTACAAAGGTCTTATCCACCCCTGCTTAGAATACTGCTCACACATCTGGGGTGCTTCTTCCTTTACTTATCTTCTTGATAGGGTTCAATCTAAGGCAGTCAGACTTATTAATGATCCTTCTTTTACTTCTAACTTGGATTCTTTCTCTCTTCGCCGTAAGGTATCTTCCCTTTCGCTTTTCTATCGCTACTACTTCCATCGCTGCTCTGATGAGTTGGCGAGTTGCATCCCTCCTCCACTGCCGAGGCCGCGTAACACTCGCCAAGCGGCCTCATCTCACAGGTACTGTGTGGAGATTTGTAGCTCGCGGATTGGTCGGTGCAGTGACTGCTTCTTCCCATCTACCTCCAGACTCTGGAACTCTCTTCCTCCTTCTGTTTTTCCTAGTTCTTATGACCTTTCATCCTTCAAAAAGCAGATCTATCGTCATCTCAGAGCCTAGTCCTCCATATCTCTGGGTCCTCTTTACTTTGACTGTTTTTTCTGTCTGTCGTTTTCCTTTGTGTGACATTACCTCATCTCTGCCTTGCCCTTAACTTTTTCTTTTCCTTCGTCTTGGTATTTTCTCGTGCCCGGGCCTTTGTCGATGAGGGCAGTTTCTGCCTGTCCCGGTGTCACACTCTTAAAAAAAAAAAAAAAAAAAAAAAAAAATATATATATATATATATATATATATATATATATATATATATATATATATATATATATATATATATATATATATATATATATATATATATATATATATATATATATACATAAATATATATATATACATAAATATATATATATATATATATATATATATATATATATATATATATATATATATATATATATATATATATATATATATATATATATATATATATATATATATATATATATATATATATATATATATATATATATATATATATATATATATATATATATATATATATATATATATATATATATATATATATATATATATATATATATATATATATATATATATATATATATATATATATATATATATATATATATATATATATATATATATATATATATATATATATATATATATATATATATATATATATATATATATATATATATATATATATATATATATATATATATATATATATATATATATATATATATATATATATATATATATATATATATATATATATATATATATATATATATATATATATATATATATATATATATATATATATATATATATATATATATATATATATATATATATATATATATATATATATATATATATATATATATATATATATATATATATATATATATATATATATATATATATATATATATATATATATATATATATATATATATATATATATATATATATATATATATATATATATATATATATATATATATATATATATATATATATATATATATATATATATATATATATATATATATATATATATATATATATATATATATATATATATATATATATATATATATATATATATATATATATATATATATATATATATATATATATATATATATATATATATATATATATATATATATATATATATATATATATATATATATATATATATATATATATATATATATATATATATATATATATATATATATATATATATATATATATATATATATATATATATATATATATATATATATATATATATATATATATATATATATATATATATATATATATATATATATATATATATATATATATATATATATATATATATATATATATATAGCAAGGAAGCCCATCAGTGAAACAAACTTATAAAATAATGCTATATTTCGGATCCTAACAGGGTCCCTTCTCAAGCACAACTGAGAAAAAATAATGAAGGTGGATGCAACGTAAATAAAAAAGACTCATGAGACCTGAAGGATTAATAATTTTTTAGATAACAGGACAGGCTTAATCCAAACGAATTATCCTCAACAAAGAAGCCGCCAAGATCATTAAATAATTAACAAAGGAAAATGTTTATCCTGAAAATTATAAAGGATCTGGAAGAAGATTACCCCCAAAAAATTCTATAATTAAAAAAGTATTACTAAAAATGCACATATAGATAAATACATATAACAACATCTGTCCACACCTCCCCATATACAAGAGCATACATAATGATATACATATATAAATACTAATACAAGCAAAATACACAATAACCACTACAATCTGGTTGGTGGGTTTATCTTGAGGGATAACCTCGTTGATGCAGCGCTTCAGGAGGGCTTTATCAATTATGTCAGGGGTCCATTGACCCCTAGATAGATTGAAATTGTCCTTCATTTCAATGAGGGAAGATTCCACAATTTTCCGTTTGAATTGACAGGTACTTTTAAATAGCATAATGGCACCACTCCAATCAATCCGATGATTATGTTCATTGATGTGGGTAAAAAGTGCCGAGTCTTTTTTATTATATCTTACTGCTCTCTTGTGTTCTAAGACTCTCTGGGATAGAGAGTGGCCTGTTTGCCCTATGTACACTCTATTGCAACCATTACAGCTTTTTTGGTATACTCTTGCATTAATTCTTTTTTATTTTGGCTAACGTTAACTAATTCTAAGAGAAATCAAACTTCCCAACATGATTTGACTGCGCTATGTTGATGACATTTTTAGTTATTGGGATGATGCTTGGGGTACCTTTGACCAATCTGTAGCACAATTAAATACATTAGCTCCTTCCATTAAATATAAAGTAGAATGGGAAAACGAAAACCAAATGTCTTTCCTTGATGTCCTCATGGTTAGAGATCCTTTGGATTACAACTTTAAAGTCTATAGAAAATTCACCCACTCTGCGTCCTATGTGCACTTTCATAGTTATCATGAAGAAAAAGTAAAATTAGGTATAGCTTCGAATTATTTCCTTAGAGCCCTCCGGGTTTGCAGCAATAATTATTTAGAACATGAAATTCAAACGGTTTATTCTCAGCTTGACCAACTTTGTTATCCTCCCTTTTTCTTAGACAAAGCTCTGCAGAAAGCTGAACCGGCTTTTTACAATCCTCACAGGACCCCTAAAGAGAATAATTTCAACAAAATCCTCCTTCCTTTTCACCAAAAGCTAGGCGTCATAAATGATACATTAGGTAAACAGTCCCCATTCACTTTTAACTATCCCACCACTTTAAGAAAAGAATTAGTTAACGTTAGCCAAAACAAAAAAGAAGTTAATGCTGGAGTATACCAAATAAGCTGTAATGATTGCAATAGAGTGTACATAGGACAAACAGGCCGCTGCCTATCCCAGAGAGTCTTAGAACACAAGAGAGCAGTAAGATATAATCAAGAAAATTCGGCTCTTTTTATCCACATCAATGAACATAATCATCGGATTGATTGGAGTGGTGCCACTATGCTATTTAAAAGTACCTGTCAATTCAAACGGATAATTGTGTAATCTTCCCTCATTGAAATGAAGGACAATTTCAATCTATCTAGGGGGCAATGGACCCCTGACATAATTGATAAAGCCCTCCTGAAGCGCTGCCTCAACGAAGTTATCCCTCAGGATAAACCCCCAACCAGATTGTAGTCGTTATTATGTATCTTGGTTGTATTAGGATTTATATATGTATATCATTATGTATGCTCTTGTATATGGAGATGTGTGTACAGTTATTGTTATATGTATATATCTATATGTGCATATTTATTAATATTTTTTTAATTATAAAAATTTGTTGGGGGTTATCTTCTTTCAGATCCTTTATAATTTTAAGGATTAACATTTTCCTTTGTGAATGGTTTAATGATCTTTGCGGCTTCTTTGTTGAGGATAATTTGTTTGGATTAGATCTGTCCTGTTATCATAAAAATTTTTAATCCCTCAGGTCTCATGAGTCTTTTTGTTTATGTCTCCTCCTTCTTTGTTATTTTATCTCAGTTGTGCTTGAGAAGGGACCCAGTTAGGATCCGAAATATAGTATTGTTTTATGTTTTGTTTCACTGATGGGCTTCCTTACTATATATATATATATATATATATATATATATATATATATATATATATATATATATATATATATATATATATATATATATATATATATATATATATATATATATATATATATATATATATATATATATATATATATATATATATATATATATATATATATATATATATATATATATATATATATATATA
>JAXCGZ010023911.1:0-21677 GCA_037179515.1 Halocaridina rubra
TGTTAAAAATAAAAAATTATTTTACTTTCATGTTTTATTTGTCATCTTTATTACAAAATTATTTTTGTTCTGCGGTCATGCCTCCTGAGTAGGCATGAGATGGGGAACAGCGAGGGAGTGACTGCTGCTGTATCCTCTCCCTCTAGGGAGTCACACCTGGCACAGAGTAAGGAGAGTGCGCATGGTCCTTTCTTTCACCCAAAAATGATTATTGAGTAAAGTACTAAGTACTGAAATATCACTGAAATCTTTAGAGCCAAGTATACAATGGCATAAATCAGTTATAAAGCAAATATAAGCAACGTAAGTGATAACTGACTATGTAAGCTAGACAAGTTTTTAAGAAGGATAACTCAGAGTGATGTAAGAAAAGTTTTTAATAATAGTATGAATTTTTTTTACAAGTCTTAGATATGCACATAACAAAGAAGGATCTTCATGGAGAAAAGCTCTTGTAAATTGTATAGATGACGTAAAAACTGGTCGTAGGGACTGGTGGTAAAACACTTCCATTCCCTCTAAGTAATGTAATACATGCTTATGGTTTACTACGCACTCTATACCATGTCCCATGTCATTAGTTGTATTTTGTAAGATGTATCTTCAGGGGATTCCAATTCTGTTATAAGTGGCAATATCTTCAGCAACTAAAAATATTTCTAACAACATCCACATGTAATAAGAGGAGCAGAATACTTGTTTCACACAATAGATAATTTTTTTTCCTTTGTTGTACTAATTCTGATGTATATACAAACTAGGTTTAGCACAGCGTACCACACCATGTCATATATTTCATTTTACTTGCAACAAAAGGAGCGCAAACAAAACTATGTGATTTCAGTCTTCTGAACCTCATAGGATCTACTGCATTGATATTCATGAAATATTATCTACAAATAATGAATTGTTACCAAATGTGTACCAAGGAGGAGAGAAAAGATTTATAATAAAGATGAATTAGAGGGAAAATGGAGTAATAGAACAAGATATCTTTACTAAGAGATAGAAAATGCTATATATCAAACAATCATGATTTCTTTGGTAATAATATGGTCTCTAAAAAAATAAACAAAAAAATCAATCCACTCAGCCAGTGATGTCCTCTCCCAATATGGGGGTAGTCATTGGAGGGCATCATGCCACTTCCTACTCAAGAGGACGAATTTGACTCATCATCGTGGCTTTTTGTTTATTTTTTTTTTCATTTAATTTATTTACATACATTACAATATATCTGATATGATACAAAAAGAAGTTGAATACAGAATAGCAAATCCAAGATGAACAAGCACTAGTATGCAAGGTCTGTATCAATTATCATTCAGGAAGTGTAAATACTTGCATGAGTAACTCTACTAAAATGTGTCACAGACAGGAGCAGCAAATATATGTCCAGCCTATGCCAAAGAAGGCTGACTAAAAACTCTCTTCAGATAAATAAGAAAAATTTTTGAAAACTAGAGATCGTTGTTTTATTCACACTTAACCTTCATTGGCCAAAGTCATTGTTTCAGAGTCAATTAATTTACAAATGGCTCAACAATCTCCCAAGGGGCAGTACTGGCGAGCAATCCCCATGTTTTACCTCTCTTCTCATTACGAAGCTTTACAATATGCTAGGACAATTGAAAACCCGCAGGTTGTACTTTGTTGGCAGAACAATCCTGACAGCTCAGATCTACATCCCCAAACATTTAAGCTGCCAAGTCGGACTAACGTCGCCTTCACACCTACAAACGCTGTTTGACTATGGAGTATATGAACAGCCTGTTTTTAAGTTAACTTTTAACTTCCCTAATCATGAGATTAAGAGCTGCATATAACTCTTTATTACTGAAATGAAAAATAAGCAGTTTTCCCTCCCCTTAATAACATATGCAGTAACTAAAAAATACAAATTTACCGTGTATAATCAGTTATATATGCCTTGAAACATGGATGCGAATTATATATAGAGTGTTTGGATGAAGAAATACAGCAACTTCCTGATAAAATGGGCCAGTTTTTAAAAGCGCAGCAAGATCCCACGCGACTTCAACAAACACTACACAACAGTTGAGGGAAGAAACCTACATAATTACAGACTAAACCAATCATTAAAAATACAACAATATAATAAAATATACTTGAGTAGAAGACTAATCTTTTCTGAGAAAGAAAAGATACTTACACTCGAGGTATTATTTTAAAGTTTTCACTTCCACCATATCCTTATCAAATCTCTTTGGCAATTAAAACATCGAAATGATTATAAAGGATATTTTTGAAGATGAAGTTCTCATCAAACATAGCAAATAAATATTTTTCCTACCTGTGTAACCTAGACAAGAATTCCTTAAGTGTCTTTGCTAAAAGAATAGAAGTTTGGTCATGCATATGTGGTCTATAAAATTGCTACCCAAGCTTGTTCTATAAAGTATTTGTGTAGATGTAAAAGTATGTCGATGAAACTACTTCACTGATACTTATAAGTTGACCGTACAGTATATCAATAGTAGACAGCTTAAATATGATACATAACTAAGCAATCAGATTTGTCATGCAGCCATGAAACAAGTGTTGTCTTTAGGCCAACTTAGCATGAAGATATTATAGGAGATTATCTAATGCAGAAGAGTAAATGTTATTAATTAATAGGTAGTCAGATACAATTGTTATATATCAGTATTTCAATAATATGCACATGTACTTACAAAAAGTACACATTAAAGAAAATGACGACACTGGAAAGATTGCCAGAACACAGTTGATAGCTGGAAGCCTGCATAACATTAAATATAGAGACACGAAACATAAATATAACAAGAGATGATGACTGATTTTGCACACATGATGGCTGGAAGTCCCTGCTTGCAATAAAATTAGAGTAAAGAAACATAAAGCACTGATAAAATGACTGAAAAAGATTAACTGATAAAAATAAAATTGAAGCTGCGAGTCTTGTATGTTCAATACAGAATTGATAGGAAAGATTCAAATAATTAAAAAATAACTCTCTTTCTTCCAATGCGATGATAAAAACAAACTGAAGCTGCAAGTCTAGTATGTTCAATACAGGCAGAGAAATGACAGGAAAGGTTCAAATTATTAAAAAAACATGAATGAGAGCTGTGTCAATATATGTACTAAAGACAGAGGAGACAATAGATACACAAAAAATGACCGAATAGTAAAAGATGAATGACAGCTTTATATCTTTGTCTATTACTTATGGCAAAGGCCAACAAGAACTCTAAATTTCTGGTATGCCAATAATGCCTAGAAATTTCTCCAATGCAGTTACAAGAGTAGCCTTGCATTGGCTGCCATCAAAACTTAAGAAAGAATTAAAGGGTAATTTTTATCAGGAATATACAATCCTTACTATATATTATATGAGGAATACTATGATTTTGCTATTAAAGGAAGAAGCATGGCACGGAGAAGTTGCCAAATTAGGAGTGTGTTAATATTTCAAAAGTGAATACAGTACATGATTTTTCCCTATAAACCCTCAGTGACTTGTGGATTATAGGGAAAATAATAATTCAATCTCTATTTTTTTAATATCTCGTATGCTGGAATGCAGTAAGAAGGGGCTAAAAAGTATTCCCTTAGAAAATTTCAGAGTACGTTTAGGGAAAGATTAGATCTCAGATCATCTTTATAACCTGAGAGTTTTAAAATGCTTAATGAGGTAGAGGCAAATTGCAATTAAACATATATACGGTATAAAATAAGTCATCCATGGCAATAAGGTCTTAAAGCAAACTCTTTTTCTACTAGTTTTGAGCTTCATAGTTCTCTATACAGCATATTCAAAATAAGTATTGCATTCAGTTTTCAACTGGAAAACAGAGGTGGTCCTATAATGCAATAATACCCAGGATAGAATATGACCTCAAAGACATTTATATTTACCATATCTTGAAGTAGCGAAAAAATATTTGTAAATACACCTTCAGTGTTTGTGACATCAGCTATGACTCATATAAGTTGAACATGTGCTTTGAGGACAGCCTTTGGAACAGATCTTTTATTATTTACTTGTAATGTCTTTTTAGTGGCAGGATTGTTTTATTTTTTTTTTTTTTGTATTTCCCAAAGTTCAAATATAATTTTTTCTAATTGATAAGTATATTTTTTATCACACTTCTTAAAACCAAGCACATATGACAATTATATATATATATATATATATATATATATATATATATATATATATATATATATATATATATATATATATATATATATATATATATATATATATATATATATATATATATATATATATATATATATATATATATATAAACTGTTTTCCTTTTTTGATGTCGGCTTCCCCCCAATTAAAGGGGGAAACAGCCAAGGTATATGTATGTATGTATATATATATATATATATATATATATATATATATATATATATATATATATATATATATATATATATATATATATATATATATATATATATATATATATATATATATATATATATATATATATATATATATATATATATATATATATATATATATATATATATATATATATATATATATATATATATATATATATATATATATATATGTGTGTGTGTGTGATTACCTAATTGTGTTTACGGGAAAGAGCCCAAAGCTCGTATCTTCCCGTCTCCTGATCGGTTCCATTTTTAGACTTAGTGATACTTATCATACCTGTCCTTAAAACTATGGATTGAGATAGCATTAACTACCTCCTCGCTTAGCGAATTCCAATTATCAACTACTCTTACACTGAAAAAGTATTTCCTTACATCCTGCAAACAAGTTTTCTTACGAAGCTTCAAACTATGACCTCTAGTTCTAGAGCCAGCCATATCGAAATATCGATCCCTATCCACTCTATCATAACCATGAAGGAATTTAAAGACTGTCACCATATCCCCCCTTACTCTTCTAGCTTCGAGTGATGGCAAGTCTAATTCCCTCAGCCTCTCATCATAACCGAGATTGCGTATTTCTGGCACCAGTTTCGTGGCATGTCTTTGAACTTTTTCAAGCTTAGCTATGTGCTTTTTCAAGTGCGGATTCCAAAAGGGGGCTGCATATTCGAGTTTTGGCCTCACATAGGTTACATAAATATTTCTGAACATTTCCTTGTCCATGTGCCTGAAGGCTACCCTTACATTTGATAAGAATGCATATGCTGCCCTTACTATGTATGTATGTATGTATACACAAAAAAATTAAAATTATTTGAAATTTTTTACATATTTTGCTACCAAAAAAAAATATTTTCTATCTTTCAGACCTATTGAAAGTACAAAAATCGTTATTTAATTGTCTGAGCAGCATTTGTCCCAACCTAAAGTCCCTTCATTTTAATGTTTGCTCATTTTAGCAACAAAAACAGGGGGCAGCTTAAACACCATACCGTATGAAGCATATAAATCGGGCCATCCAGGATATCAGAGGGAATGAGAATTGACAAACTTATACAGATAGGAGAGAACTAATACTTACTCTTGGTTCATTCAGTTCTTGAAAACCATAAGATTATTAGCTTGGTTTAACTTATATTTTATATACTTCTGTTTTTTTTTTGTATAGATTTTGTCTACATGTTACTTTCTTCCACTAAGATCAATAGGGTAATGACAACATGACCAAAGGAAGAAACCTAGTGATAACGCCTGCATGATACTTTCTGTCACTCTAAATTTAGGCAGTTGCACACAATCAAACTTAATCATGCTAAATAAACTAATCACGATCACCCCAGTCTTAAGTGCTAAAAGAATCAACAGTCACTATGCAAAGTTTGCAAATAATAACGTAGCACAGTGTTGGTACAGTCATAGATTTGTCATGTTCAGGTCACTGAAACTTGGCTATTTAAAGCCTGCGAATTTAAAACTTGCATTATTGAAACAGAAAGAGAAGAAATGAATATACAAGATACCTTGGATAAGGGTCATGTGTTGTTGGAAATTTTAACACAGCTATATGAGAACTGACTAAAAATGACAGGAGAATAGATAGCTGGTGGTCACAACCTTCCCAAAATTTTTTCGTTTTGCTGTAGTACAACTGATACAAGAAATGATGATGTATAGTGTATGCTAAAACCCTGGCACCTCCCTTTGTTTTGTAAAGGTATTAACATAGAGTCGATATAGCTACACGGAGGCTTTTAAAGAATATCTATTAACTATTAATGACTGAATTTTGTTGCATTGTTTGCTGATGAAAACGATAATGAAGTTTGCTCTAACACTGTACTTGAGGTCATGTAGTTTATTTAAATCTTAAAAATTGTCTCCCTGATGATCAATATATAAATGCATGTCTTTTTTTTTGTTTACAGCTTGCATTTACTGGATGATAACAGATCTAAGGATGTGGCAGCCCTCTATCCCCAAGGAGCTGAGAGGAATGGTTGAGGTGTGTGATTACCTAATTGTGTTTACGGGAAAGAGCCCAAAGCTCGTATCTTCCCGTCTCCTCATCGGTTCCATTTTATACTTATCATACCTGCCCTGAAAACTATGGATTGAGATAACATTAACTACCTCCTCGCTTAGCCAATTCCAATTATCAACTACTCTTACACTGAAAAAGTATTTCCTTACATCCTGCGAAGAAGTTTTCTTACAAACCTTCAAACTATGACCTCTAGTTCTAGAGCCAGCCATATCAAAATATCGATCCCTATCCACTCTATCATAACCATGAAGGAATTTAAAGACTGTCACCATATCCCCCCTCACTCTTCTAGCTTCGAGTGATGGTAAGTCTAATTCCCTCAGCCTCTCATCATAACTGAGATTGCGTATTTCTGGCACCAGTTTCGTGGCATGTCTTTGAACTTTTTCAAGCTTAGCTATGTGCTTTTTCAAGTGCGGATTCCAAAAGGGGGCTGCATATTCGAGTTTTGGCCTCACATAGGTTACATAAATATTTCTGAACATTTCCTTGTCCATGTGCCTGAAGGCTACCCTTACATTTGATAAGAATGCATATGCTGCCCTTACTATGCCATTTATATGTATTTCTGGAGACAAATCTGCCAGTATGTTTACTCTTAGATCTCTCTCATTTTCTGTCTCTTGAAGTTGTACTCCAGCCACCGAGTAGTCAAGCTTATGTGGATTGTGGTGAATGCGCATTTCTTGGCTCAGCCACCCACCTTAGAAGGAAAAATCCAACTGCAGTAGTCAGAGTAAATATTTCCAATCTGTCAATATTAGCATAAAACTAAAAATGGAGAAATAAACCAAAACAGAGACTCCTGAGCCTCTAGCTAGTACAGTGGTAACGCGCTGGCTTTGTTTTCATGAGGTCGGCAGATCAGTTTCCGTCCAAGGCCGAGAGTTGAAGCTGTTTACTAGTTACTGCTGTGGGGGGTTGGGGCTTGCCCCGGCTGATGTTCTGAGGAGCATCTTAGATGGATATCGGAACTGAAACCCGGCAACCTTTGCCCTGACCTTTACTTATAAGTGTACTCCTAGGTTTGTAACAGAATACCCATTGTATAATGGAAATAAAGGTTTATTATTATTATTATTCAAAATGCTACAGTTTGTTTAGGACCTCGTTCTGCATTATGACCATATTTATTCTTTTGAAGATACATTGATGTATGATACTGACTTCAAGAATAAAATTTTAAGGGATTGAAATTTACAAACAGATAGGGTGATAAGTGCACTGATGCATTGTAGACACCAAGTGAAAAAGTAGCATAAACATAAATGATACTGAAATAATGAAAACTCATGTACAGCCTTTTAATATGAAGTAAAGCACTGAGGAGGCTCTTATGCTCAGATTTTACAATTACTGTACACTGATCATATCACCATAATAAGACTTCTCAGGTCTCATCTAGCAACCATACTAGGAGAATTTTCTCTTTCCTCACTTCTAGCAATTAACAGATTATTTTTCCTCTGAGTGATCACATTGGCTCACAGCATCCTGAATGATAAAGGTCTCATCTCTAGTAAACTGAAGAGTATTCAAATCCGACTGTAGCAGTCAGTCTGAATACTTACAATCTGTCAGCACTATAACTTTTGTAATATCCTTTAGTATGAAGAATGAAGACTCATTCTAAATTTCGTTTCACCATCGTTTTTTGAAGATACACTAAGGCATGGTGCCTACTCAGAGTAATAATTTAAGGTATTACAGCTAACATACACAGGAAGTGCAAAAAGTCAAGTACATCTCTTTACTATAATATCAAGAAATGAGAGCTGTTATTGGGCATTGTTCAGAGTACTATAAGTCTCAGGTAAGATGCCATATTCCACTAATGCTTATAGACATAAAATCTGAAGCAATTATTTTTGCAGAAACTAAAGTAACCACCTGTATGCATACTAAATATTTGGCAATAAAATCTATGACTCTATGACAAAAAAAAAAATTATCATCTCTAAATACATGGCATACACAATTCATTCTTACATAAAAAGAATATTAAGTCGCTTTCCTTGAAAAATAAGCTACTGTACATAGGAAGCACAATATGATGCAATACGGCACTAAAAAATCAAATATTTGCCTATTAAATATATAAAAACTTCTACAGTGCTGAATAACTACAATAAATTTACATCTTGACTCTTGTTGATGTTTCCAAGGTTATCTCGCTGAACAGACTGCGAGTCCATACCAAGGCCACTGCCAATCCCTGGCTTTCCCATAAAACACTCAGAGTGCATGTTGAAGTGTTGGCTTGTGTTAGTGCAAGCACTGCAGTCTTCCATAATGCATCTAACTTTGTTTGGTGATGTGTTACCTAATGAACAGTCATCAATGACGGAGATGTCCAGCTTTTCAGATAGCTCAGAAAAGCCGAGTGATTCCCACATCGCAGCCTGGCCAGGTGGGCTGTCTTCACGGGGAAGGGAGAATTCAGAAGGATGGATGTCAGGAGGTTGTGTGGGCAGTTTTTGTGTTGACAGTGAATAACAGGATGGAATGATAAGTAAACTAGGTATGGGTAGGTTCGCAGAGGCTGGTTTGTGGTAGGTGGGGAGGAGAGATGACAGTAGTTGTATGTGATATTGTGTGCTAGATGTTATTATTTCTTGGTGTGTATGGCTGTTCTGCCATGTAGCTTAGTATGGAGGGGTTGGTTTGTGGAGGGTGCAGTAAGTATTTGTGTGCTTCTCATATCCAGATGGTCTTTGACATTGAGGGCTTTGGTTTCTTGGTGTAAGTGGTCTTAGGTGCTGTAGCTGTGCAGCCTGTGATTATTTTTAATGATTCGTTTTGTATATTCAATAGTGTGTTATCGCGAGTTTTGGTGGTATTAAAAGCCTAATCAGGGTTTGCATATTCCATAACTGAGCATATATATTGTTTGTATACTGTTGTTGTGGTTTCTTTGTTGTGTTCAGAAGTTGTATAAGAAAGTGATCTGAGAGCATAAGGTCTCAGTGTCAGTTAAATTTTGATGTTTGTGATATGTTAAGTAAATGAGTAATGTATCTAATATTACACCAAGAATTTTAGGAGGGGGGGGGGGAGCTGGGTGAGTGCGTGCTTGTGTGTTAAGGATATGTTAAGGAGAGTTATGGAATTCGACGGTGTTTTGATGTCCAGATAGTAAGGAAAGTAACTGCGGATTAGGCTGGAGCTATCTAATGTCTGAGTTGAACCATTCATGTAGTGTGTGGAGTTAAGGCTGGAAGTGGTCTGCAGCTGTGTTTGATTTTGAAGTGTATTTGAGTGCTATGTCGTCTGCATAGAAAACTATGTATACTTGGAGTGAAGGTGAAGTGGTAGATCGTGCATATATAAGTAAAGGAGTCTGGGTGATAAAATGGATTCCTGAGAAACTCCATTGGTGAACTTTCTGACAATTAGCGACTGACCAGCAAATGAAACGTGTACACACCTGCCTGCAAGGAAGTTGGCCAACCATATTTTTTGTTTTATTGTGCATGCTTGTATTTAATATTGTATCTGTTAGGGCATGGCAGGAAATAATATCACAAGCTCTTCTTAAGAATAATGAAAAAAGAAGTGTTCTATGGTGTGGCCTAGCTGAATTGAAGCCATGAAAAATCCATTTTATTAGATCAGCAAGAAGAGTGTTTCAGGAGTGTGATGTTCTGAAACCATGTTGTGAAGGAGGTAAGGGAATGCAAAGTGTAATATGTTGTAATATTAAATTGTTTGGAGACTTTGGAGGGAATACAGAATAGTGTAATGAGATGGTGTGAAGAGGGTAGCATGGTGTCTGTGTTGGGTACGGGGATTATGACGGTGACAATGTTTCCAGGTGTTGGGTACTTAGTTGTGGGAGTAGCTGTGGTTTGATACCTTAGTGAGTGTTTGTATGCTGTGTGGTCCCAGATGTCTAAGGCAGCGTTTCTCAACCGGTGCGCCCAGGCACATTGGTGAGCCCTGATAGGCAGCCAGGTGCACCCCAAGTAAATGAAAAATTTATGATTTTTTTAAATAAAAAATCTGTATATTTTAAAAACTGTGGATAGGCATGTGGCTCTCATGTCTAAGTATAGTTTTTGTCGTTTGATATTTTAAATTGGATGCTCATTTCCTTAATCTTTAAAAAGAAATGGATAATTCTTTCCATTTTCCCTTCCTCGAGGGATTTAAATCAGTCATTATCTCTCTCTCTCTATTGAGAGTGGTTGATATAAAATCTTAGAACAACCCATCCTAAAGCATGTGAGAAGCAGCTATAATAAGATCTGAGTACAGGAATCGGCGGTAATCCTTTGACCTAAGTGCCGCGAGGGACATCTTAAAACTCCAACATAAAAAGATGCCTATTCATCAATTTTGAATTTCCAACAAACAAAATCCTTCAATAACTTGTAAATAACTGAATATTTTATTGCAGTTCTCCACATCATACCTCTGTGAATTAGAATTTTCTGCATTTACCAACATTAAACGTAAAAATAGATCAAATATTACATGTATTGATGAGGAAATGAGAGTATGTTTATCACATATAAGGCCTAATATTAAAAAAATTGCCAAAGTGCATCAAGCACAAATCTCATAATATTATCTTATTGATATATTTTAATTATTCCACAAATGCGCTCTGATTTAAAAAAGGTTGAGAAGCACTGGTCTAAGGTGTATGTTGCATATATTAGCCAAGTCACAGGCAAATGAGGCTGGTGAAAGGTGAATACTTTGGATCTATTGGGAATGGTCTCTTATATCTGAAGACGCATCGGTTGTCACAGTGGAGATGAAGATGACTGATATGAGAAAAATGGTTGATGAGGGTATTTGTCTGTTGTTTGTTTTGGGTATGGTGTCTGTTTTTGTGATGGCAGCAAGTGAATTAGTTGTGTTACTGTTAGATGGTGTGATGCTGTTTAGGGTTTAGTAGAGTATGTTGGCGTTTGTTTTGTGATCAAGACAATTCTTCCAATTTCAGGATGGTTGTTCTAGTATTTAATTGTTAATTAGTGTGCTAAGTGCTTGTTTTTGTTTTGTAGTGTCCTGTATGTGTGGGGAGTTCTAGTGTTTCAGTTCATAGCATTGTCTGATGAGGTCTTGACAACCTGTTGTGAAGTTGGGGTTGCAAAATTTCCTATTACCTCTAGGGATAAAGTTTTTGACTGCGCTTTGAATTATTGTGGCAAAGGAGTGTACAGTTTCGTTTGTGTTTTTGATGGAAATAGTGTTTACTGTTTTTAATTGTTGTTCAGTTTCATTAGTGAAAGCTTCCCAGTTGGCTCTTATGTAACTGGTGTATGTGTCTGAGGCTTGCTCGGGTGGTTCTTGTGTTTTCCAACATAACAACAGTACATAGCTTTCCCAAGAAATCAACTTGACTAGATCTGAAAAAATTAAATTAGTTGTCAATATTCCATACGCAGTCTTCCACAGAAAGAATTAAAGAATTAAAATATGAATACAAACAAATACATCTCATACACTCAGTCTAGTTAATATTTTAGTATCTTATTAGAATGGTTTTTTTTTTTTTTTTTAAATTGATGCTGCATCTTGCTGAAACTAACAGAGGGGGGAAAAAGGCAAAAGAATATAAGTAGAAACTGCTCATCCTCACACCTTTCAGATGTCTAGTCCCAAGAGAAAATTAGAGCATGGGAATAACAGCCCTTCCCAAGACTATGCCTTTTAGATAGCACTTAATGACATGTAGAACATACATGTGCAGAATCATTTCTCCTCACCAACAGGACCTCCACCTTTACAGAATTTTTATCTTACGCTTTATATGTCACAATCAGTTCCCATTTGGGGGATGTACACAATCGGCTTGAAGCTTGGGTACTAAGGCTGGATGCTCTTCCTATTGACCCACCATGGACTTTAACGTGAGTCCATCATCTCACGAGTCGAGTATTTTACCACTGCTATGGCAGTCCCCTTCCTTTACAGTATATATACAGTACCAGTAATCTCTTTACCCCAACCTGTAATAATTCCAGTATCATATTTAGCTAAATATTGTACAAAGCTCCCACAATGTTAAGGCTTTGTTTTACCAGTAAGTCTCACAACTTCTTAATTTCAATGATCAAATACTAGAGAAATGTAATAAATACAAGCACTGCATATTCTATATTCATATGTACAAATATGACTAATGTAAAAACCTAAAATAGTTTTCTAGTGTTAAGGGGGAGTGAATAGCTCATTCGAATTCCCTGTGAGTCGTAATAGCACACTGAGAGTGATATGGGAGTGAAGGGTTGGCAATCTAACCCTCTCCAATTATTTATACAATGCAGTTGATGTTTAGGGATGAGCAGGATATGATGAACCCCCCAAACTCTCCATTTTTAGTTGTTAGTGGCCATTCCACTAGCTTCAGCAGGATACAGATAAATTCTTCAAGAATAAAATGCTCAAAGACATGGTTTCACATAACTTTCCCTAGCTTCGGCAGGCTATGGTATAACATTATACATATAAAATGTTGAAAAATCCCAGGTCTTGAAAAAATTACCGTAGGATACGGTATAAACTTGAAAGAATAAAATACTTAAAGCTCCCTGGTTTTGAAATAAATTCCTTAGCTTCAGCAGAATATGGTATAAATCTAAAGGAATAAAATGCTAAACGATCCCTGATATTGTAAAAATAGCCCATCTTAAACATGATTCTGAAAAATGGCAATAAAAATGATGCAGAATTCATTGGTTAGCAAGAAGAGGTCATTATAAAGCAGCAAAATCTACAAGAGAGCAGAAAGAGGCTTTTTAAGGCTTGAGAATAATAAACCAATGATGAGAAACTGAAAATAATGTATAATTTATCCAAAGAAAATCATTTTAATTGGAGAGCTCCATATAGATTTACAAATGAAAAATGCTTTATTTTTTCAGAAAAAAAATCTACGTTTATTCCAAATGCAATGGATACCCTTTCTATTACCTACACCAGCATGCACTATGAAGGATTAGCATTTCCATAAAGGTTCCCATCCTGTTATGTACTACAAAACATTATTTAACTATATGAATTTTGACATGTTTAATATATCAGGTCAGTGTCTGACTAGAAGCAAGAGAACTACCATAAACTTGAGATTCAAACTGTTTCATGCATTACAATAAAAACAAACTTGATTTATGATCAATTTCGCACTTTAAGGATATATACAGCAAATATGGTGTACAGGTAATACAACATGCTGTAAAACTTTTCTTGGGAAGTAGATCATATTTAAACACTCATACTTAAGCAGCAGAACACCGTGGCTCAATCGGTAGCGTCCGCGAGTTCGAGGCGTCAGGTCGACGGTTCATGCCCTGTCACGGTCTGAGGTAAGCAAGGGCATGCACTCAAGGTAACAATTACATCTGCTGAAAACGAGTCCTTCGGAAGAAGGCAACCGTTCTAGCCCTTGGCAGAAAAGGGAGTCCATGATGTAAAACCGAAACACTTAAGCAGCAGAACAGTGACAAGCTGGAATAATAATTACTTGTAGATTTTCATGTAGATCAAGGGCTCTATCACATGGTTACAGTTTTCCTGCAAAAATATATTTTTAAGATGGTAATTTCTACAACAAAGCATT
Source organism: Halocaridina rubra (assembly GCA_037179515.1). Lineage (NCBI taxonomy): Eukaryota > Metazoa > Arthropoda > Malacostraca > Decapoda > Atyidae > Halocaridina > Halocaridina rubra. The sequence goes on from JAXCGZ010023911.1 coordinate 14,028, forward strand.
GTTTGCATACCAATAATCAGATTTAGTTATGACTGTGTATAATTTTACTCTTCAGTTGCATATAAAAAGAAAAATATATTTTGGTTTATGCAAAAATTATTTTAAAAAATCATAATACTGTATTATAATAAAACAATGTCATAGAGAAACTGCAATAGTATGATATGGGCTTGAAAGAAGATAGTATTCTGTGGTTTACAGCAATTTTGGTTTTATATAATAAATTAAATCCTAATTATATTACAGGAGTAGCCAAACTGTAATTCTAGATATTGAAGTACAATTCAACAGTACTTCAATCAAATTATGCAAGGGTGGCCAAACAAATACTTGGAAGCTCCAGCTGACTGTTTGTCTTTTAATGTATGGCTTGCAGATTATGTTGGGTGAGCTTCTTTTCATGACAGGTAACATGAAAGATGATCAGGTTTTATGTCACTGACTCCCTTTTCAATTAAGGGCTATGATAGTGCCTTCTTTCAAAGGAGTTTGGTCTTGGCAGTGTTACCGTAGGTAACATAAAAGACAAATATAATTATTACAAAACTTTAAAATAATTCCAGGGTATAGGGTGAGACCAAACCTCGTTAGTAGAAATCTAAAAGGTTTTAAATTGTAAAAGTAATACCAACTTAGAAGAGGTATTGATCTTCAGTACTGAGGGAGGTAATATTTGTTTTTTCCCTTTTATTTTTGGCATATTAATTTTATGTTACCGACGCATTTGTTATGCCTAAATATTCTTATAGTTCATTTTCTTATTAAACACATTCTATAGCGTCAATAAAAGTATCAGATAAGATTTTAGAAATATTTGATATTGTAAATTCTGAAACTAATACAAGCTAACAGTTTGTATACATGTTTAAATATTATTGGATACAAATTTTTTTTACATTTCTATTTATTGTCAAGGTTTAATGTGTAAATAACCATACAAACCTGATGAAATTTTGCTCCTAAATTGCAGATCTCAAATATCAACTTGGTCACTCGATTCTATTACTAGAGGGGGTAAAATGTAATGACCCTAAGTGGGGTTGGAACAATCCCAAAATAAAGCACCTGATGTGCCTCAACCTCAGATGAAGTATCTACGTTCAGAATTTACTATTTAGTTACTTAGCCTAACCTTGTTATTCTAAGTTCAAAAAGGTAAATTATATTCATTATAAACTCCTGTGTTCAACCTCAATCCAAAACAAGGCACCTGCATTTTGCTCTAATCCCAAAAGCACCTAATAAAAAAAAATTCCTTCAGGTGCCTAATCTGGGAATGACCCGTGGGGTTTTAAGGTAATATTCACTAACACTTATAGTGGGAACAGGGTAGTCTCAAGCAAAGGATCCCATGTACTTATGTAACCAATATAAGAACCATAATAAATATAAAATTGCTAAGGTAGTGCAACCAAAACCAAACAGTGACAAAATGGAGCTTAACCAGTACAGACACTCCCCAACTTACAAACAAGTTAGGTTCCAGAAGTCATTTTGTAAGTACAATTGTTCGTAAACTGTGTTAAGGTAAAAAAAGAGTACTGTACAGTACAGTAAATACATATGCACTGCACAGTACTTAAGCTAAACAAACTTAACTAATAACGAAAACATAAAGTATACAGTATTAATGAATTTTAATACAGTAATAAAAATATTATAATACATTACAGTACAGTAATACATACATTAATACATGAGTAGATAATGGGTAGATATTTGTTAGTACCTGTGAATGTTTGTAACTCGGCTGTTTGTAAGTAGAGATTTTGTGTTGGCATATTCATTTAGGTGCAATTTGGCCTCGAGAATTCCGGAAAGATTTGGTTGGTTCCAACCGGATTGAATCATTATGGGCTAGTTGTGGTTGTCTGTCTAAATGACAATTGAGCAGATGGCGACCAAGGAGTGCTTGGTTTTCAATTCCGCAAACTCAGCCGGTTCAGGGATTGCACGGTGGGTGTGGCGATCGTAAGGCTAACTGTCAAATTTGTATCCGACATCATCGAGAGAGGAGGACCAATATGAATTGCTCCTTTGCAGACAAACACTTCTGGGCTGAAATTATTTAATTATATGAGTGCTTGTGGAAGATCAAAAGCAAAGAGTACACTGATAAGAAAAAGAAAAATGAAGCACCTGAAGTACTGGGAAAAATTAGAAGAGTGAGAGAGTGACGGTACAACTGAAACAGTTAAGAAATGAGTAAATAATGTGGGAAAAGAATACAGAAAATAACTGCCTCTAAGAAATATAGTGCAAGTGCAGATGATGTGTGTACACATCAGTTAGGGTATTACAACATGCTACTGTTAATAAAGGATCAAGGGGAATAGCAGTAATCTGTTTCAAATTAGATGAGGAAAGTAATCAATATACTTTATTATCTGGTTTATACAAAAGATAAACATATATCCATATACTGTATTAGCATAATTTTACAAAAATAAGAAAATATTTTTAAATGTATACATACAATACATATTATAATGATATGTAATGCTCAGATCTGTATGTTAACAATATATACTCATTGGATATTATGTGGAGCACACATATCAGTATTCTGTTGTACTTTATCACTGAAGCATACAATCATAACAAAATCTGATGTTTCAAGGAAAATATATATCGATTCACCTAGGCTTGTTATATTTTATGCTAGTGTTGAAGTCCCAAGAATGTGGAGTAAGCCACAGTCCAAAAAATGTTCGTATTTACATTTTGCTTCACCTGTGTATAGTGTGCTTCATGCAAAAATTTTACTAAGCAAGCGGGGGCTCACATGAGCACTATTGTCGTCACATTACTGTATCATATTTTCTTGCCCCAGTACTGCTCCTTCGTTATTGATGTACCGTTGGAACATTTCACGCACATTCATGGCTTCATCACAGGCTGGTTTGCTGTGTGTTCTCTCTAGGTCTATGAACGGAGTGCTTTCAGTTTGATGCGATGCTTCTTGTGATTGGATCACGTCTTCCCTAGTGATATAGTTACTGATTTTTCTTCGGAGAAAGTTGTGAAGATAACAGCAAGCCATAACAACACATTGAATGTTATTTACTTTCATGTTAATGGGAGAACTGAAAATCCCAAATCTCTTTGAGAGCATTCTGAATACGTTTTCCACGACACTTCTTGCCCTTGACAACCGGTAATTGAAAATTCTTTTGTCGTGATCAAGTTCTTTTTGGTTGAAAGGCTTTAGAAAGTCTTTGCGAAGAGGGAATGGTTCATCTCCTACAAATACAAATGGAAGGGGAACTTGAGAATTATGCGGTGGTTGGGGGTTAGGTAGAGATAGTGTGCCTTCACGTAATTTATGGTAGAAAGGTGTATTTTCAATATAGCCGCCATCAGAAACGCGTCCACTGACACCAAAATCACATAATATAAATTCATAATCTGCCTTAACTACTGCCATGAGAACCATGCTATGACTACCCTTATAATTATAGTAGCATGAACCACTGTCAGGAGGGGGTACTATATTTACGTGTTTGCCATCTGCAGCCCCAAGGCAGTTTGGAAAATTCCATACTTCATTGAATTGTGTTGACACTTCCTTCCACTCTTCCTCAGTATCCGGGAACTGTAAACAACATACAATCTATTAATATATCAATGTCTTTAGTGGAAAGATAGTACCTTTCATTATGTTAACGAAATCTTTGTCTTGATTACTGGAACTGTTTGCACTTCGGTCAACATATAACTTTTTCCTGTACACGAAAATGAACATGACAAAGACTTTAATACAATATCAAGACAAAGCTCAGCTATACTGAATACTTCAGCCTCCTATTCCAGTAATCTGAGAGGTAGGAAAACGTCAGCATTAGTCTCACAGAATGATGCTTTGGTATTATTAATGGAAGTGCTCATTGCAACTTCATGTCAAGAGGATGAATTTGATAGCATCCTAAAATATGATGCTTCGAGGCTGAGGAAAATGATGTCACACATGGAAGTAATAACAGAAAAACTGAAACTGATGTGCAGTAAGCAGGTAAGACTGGACTGCTAAAGCCAACCAACAAGTTACTTTCACCATATTTCATAATTTCGGTTCCTGACCATCAATTTCAACAATATATTAGCTCATATCTAGTAGTGCAAAGTAATGGTATGAACCCCAGAGCACCAATCAACGTATCAATTCCTGACATCTCACCAGGTGAAAGTGTGCAGGTGATATCTCCCTACAGTATATATTTCATAAGGGAAGTTCATTTGGTATACACTATTGTGCATTACTATATGCAGTTCAATACATTTCACAAAGGAATTTATTTTTTATTACGTTATGCAGTTCCCTAGAATGCTTGATATCAAGAAGGATTATATTTCTTTGGTAAATTAACTGTTTTCATTATCTCAAATAAAAATGACATATTTAGAAAATACATTTTGTTACCTTCATATACTGTTGTAGCACTCTTTGTATGGCTGTGCACGTTTCAGGTATAATACGACCTAAAGATTGTGGAGAGATACCCAAAGAAAACTTCAGATCTTCATATGCTCTTCCCGTAGCAAGGAAACATAATGTTGCTGTGAGCCTTTTATGCGGAGTTATTGCCTGTCGCATGTTAGTGTCTTTTTTCTCAATGTGAGGGGTTACAAGTGACAACAATTCCAAATATGTTTCCTGGTCCATTCTTAAATAGTTAGACCAGTCACTTGGTAAAAATTCTAATTCTTCTAACAAAGAAATGTGAGACATTTTTTTTCTTTTTAACAAGTCTTTGTTCCATTTTCTTTGCTTCTTCTTTTTCTTATTATTATTCCCCTTCATCACTAAGGCCACTGCAGTAGCTCCCAACAAAAGTAACTCCTCGTTGGAGAGAGCCATCATGTGAGAACTGCCCTCCACCGTTTCCTATCCCTAACTGATCTGGTCTTCAGATGCGGTTGAACTGTGTTTGGGTGATAGGATTTGAATCTGATCAGGTTGTTAGACCTGGTCTCAAGGCCAGTATCAAAAGTTATGGGCACTTTTACACGTCTCTTATTATCCTCTCACGTTTGAAAAGTCACAACTCTCCTCATCTCAGCTTCTCTCTATTATTCTCTTATTCCTGAGTTGTCCTCAAGCTGCTATTTTTCTTAAATACTTCCTTGGTGCAAATACCAGATCAGGTCAATTTTCATAGCCCATCCCGGTGTCACACTCACAGAAGAAAAAACACCTGTAAAGAAGTGAAAATGAATTTAAAAGAAAAATTATCTAACGCTTCCTAAAATCCTAGACACTAAGCTTCACTACCCTTATATCCTTATCAGGGTATGTCCTCTAATCCCTACTGGTGGCCTAAGTAAGTCTGAAACTGTAGTCAGTAGATATTCCTTTAATAAACCAGTAAAGTACCCATGAATCTGCATTTGGCTCTCTAGCCAGTGCAAGAACTGATTATGCAATAACTTCTAATCAGAGCTGAATACTCTAATATTTTTCATATTTTTCTTTTAATGATATAATTTTAGTAGCTAACTACTATAGTTAGAACTTCTAAGCTTAGTGTATTAGGATCAATCTTGGTTACATTAGAATCATTAGATTAACAGAAAAAAGAACATGAAAACCAATGTTTTCAAACAAATTACAACTGGCTAAACTAGCTGTGTTCCACCACCTGCCATACCCTACATGACGTTAAGATCTTCAATATAGAGAGACAACCATTTAATAATTATCACAAATCACTATATAACTGACAAGATACCCCTTTTTGTTCAGAATTTTAAAATATATATTTCATAAGGGTTTTGTTTAATGCACACACATTTTTATCATTATATAAGTCGGAAAAGGGCAGAACTTTTTTGGGTAAGGACCACATAAAATATATATTAAAAGTTACCCATTACAAATAGTGCTGTTCTACCCTAACCCATGTCTTTCCCTATGTTCCTGCATCAAGTCCAAAACCACAGTATTCCTAGGACATAACAAATGCTGAGTGTCTGGTCTTTGGGATGACTTACAGGAAACTGAATCTAGTATGATACAATATAGTATGAATACATTTATATTTAGTGGTTAAAATCCGTTTTAAGCACCCCTCCATAACTCGCATATATGCCTCATGAATAGTAATTCCTTGACAATTATGTCTAAAACTCACGTTAGTCACTCCTGGAAATATGTTACTCCGGTATAAATCACGCATATAATCTAATAATTAATTCCTGAAACTAACTATCTTTAAGATTGACAAAAGAAGCAGTCATTGCTTATTCGAGAAAGGAGACACACCACATATTCCTTAATATGCTGCGCTGTTGTATAATACCCAAATTTATTATATGTGAAATGTTGTTGTTGTTGTTCCACTTTTACGTCACAGACTCCCTTTTCTACCAAGGGCTAGGACGGTTGCCTTCTGGCGAAGGACTTTTTTTGGCATATGTAATCCTTGCCCTGAGTGCATGCCCTTGTTAACCTCAGACCGTGACAGGGCGCGAACCATCGACCTGACGCCTCAGAGTTGCGGACTCTACCGTTTGAGCCACGGTGACTACTTATTATATTATGTAACTTATTTAACCTAACCTAGGTCAGGTTAGGTTAGCTACAAACCTTATTTTGGTAAATTTGGGTATTCATAAAGCAGCGTGGCTCTGATAGGATATTAGAGGTGTCTGTCCTCTCTCGAGTGAACAATTGTGGGTTCTCTCAACAGCAGTATATAATAATTAACCATGAATATATTTGCGAGACTTTTATCAAAGTAACAGTTTTCCAGAAGTATGTGATGTGAGTTTTAGAAATATATATCAAAGAATTAATATTCCACGAGGTATAAATAAGAGTTATTGAGAAGTGCATAAAACAAATCCTAACCAGAAATAGTTTGGTCCAAAAATTGATGGGGGGGCATAAAACGAACTTGAATCAAAGATACATCCAAAAACTATCTTATTACACATGGTGTTGCCCTACCCTAACCTATATCTCTCCTCACGTGCTTGCATCAAGCCCAAAATATGGGACTCCTAACGCACCACTGAGTGGGTGGTCTCCAGGATGACAAGTTCACTAAAAATTGAACAAGAGTATAAACGGGTGAATGAACCTAACATGATATGATACAGTATGAAACACTGAAAACCATCATATTTATTTACCATTTCCTAGCAGTATCAACAGCATAAATAACATTTATTTCCTTATATAATCGTCCAATTAACAAGGTCAAGTAGGCGAGAAAACCAAGCCATGACAGATGAACAGCTGATGTAAACAAAGCATGAAAGCTTCTGGCTAAGAACGCCAAAAACTAGCGAAGTTTCTGGCTATTTTTTCCCGAAAAAGAAAACTATTTTTTTTTTCTTTTATATATACTTTATCAATAATAGGAGAATAAATTCTTAAATAAATAAATTAAAAACATAAACTTTGATAATAGTACTTATATATAGCTTCATTAACTTTCTAAGTAGTATTTATGCCAACCACTCAGGCATAGATATTAAATCATAGCTTGGGCTAAGAGAGATGAAATATAGCAACCCTTCCGGTCAGACATTTGACAAATCCCTTTAAATAAATAAGAAAATAAATTAATAAATAAATAAATAAATAAATAAATAATCAATTAATCAATTAATCGGTCAGTCAGTCAGTTAATCAATCAATCAGTC
>JAXCGZ010023912.1:0-12500 GCA_037179515.1 Halocaridina rubra
TCTTAATTACTTGCTATGATATATAAAATGAATTGCAAATTCTCTTATTTGATTTATGCTTGACCAAATGTAGATTGTAATGTTTAACAACTTCAGTATCACTATGAGTGCCCATGTGCACGTCCCCATGTACAAATTTTCTAAATAAAAAGAAAAGATATATGTATCTCCAAATAAAGATGGCTTTTTTTTTTCTTAAGCAATTCGTATGTTTTTTTCATTGTTTTTTTTTTTTTTTTTAAGTGTATATACCGCTGAACCACAGTTGTAGCAAGAGATAAGAGGACACATTTTACACATAACCCATTCATGCTAGCCTGTGTTTTATGATACAAAATTAGCTTTAGGGCAGATGGAATTGGCAACCCTTCCTCAGCTCCCCTTTCCCTCATATTTTTTATAACACTCAGGGAATAAGAGTGTGGAATTCTTTCTTCTACACCATTAGAAACATTTCTTTAGTCACCTCTTATGATGCATTTGCAGTGTAAAGGTAAAAATATTTCCTCTCACCATAAGTAGTTAACATTTTTTTAAGAGAATCATTATAGAATTTATAATTGTACTTTTGATATTATGTAGCATATGATGTCTGGTAATTTTATCTTCAGTTGTTTTATGAAGCTATACCATGTTCATGAAGTAATTTAAAAGTGTTAACTCTGCACTCCATGAAGAGGATAAGTAGTAAATTTATATATAGCATAGGCTGTGTACCCTCCAGAATAATGGAAGGAATTTATATGTAAATGTACTTGGTACTTCAAGAAATTCCTCTGACTTTATCCATGACATTACAGTTAGTATATATAAAATATATTGGCTTTATCTATCAAAACATTATTGCAATCGAACTTCAAGAAGTGCCAGTTCATATAATGTATCATATAAAGTATTAAATTTTAATAATAACTTGTCTGAGTCATTTCTCTTTATGGTATTATATTTTTGGAACATAGACATATTAGTTGTATGTCATTATCCTGCAGTTGACAAGATCATGACTGCGGGAATGGAGGCGTACATCCCCTCTTCTACAAAAACTTTTTCTCCCCTTAAACCTTGGTTTGACCGTGCCTGCTCCATGGCTATCCAGGCTAGGAATTGGGCACACCGATCTTACCAAGCCTCTCCTTCTGGTTTAACTCGCTCTACTTTTATTGTAGCTAGGAATCGCTGTACTTCACAGATTCGAAGGTCTAAGGCTTCCTTTATAAGGAATGTTGATGACCTTAACTCCTCTCCCTCTGACAAATGCTTCTGGTCCTTAGCCAAATACCTCTCCAAAAACTTCTGTAACTCTAGCTTTCCCCTTCTCATTCATTCTGATGGTTTTATAGCTTGCTCTCCCACTGACAATACCACTCTCTTTGGCTCTCATTTTTCTGCCAACTCTTCTATAAACGATTGCAGCGCACCTGTTCCTCAATCATTACCCCTTTCTAACCCTATGCCTTCCCTTATCCTTTCTTCACGCAAAGTTCATAATGTTCTTCTCTCGCTAAAGACGAACAAGGCATCTGGACCCGATGGTATCCCTGCAAGGTTCCTTAAGGAGTTTGCAGGTGAACTGGCTCCCGTGCTTTGCCGTCTTTTTCGCCTCATTCTGTCAACCAGTATCTATCCTTCTTCATGGAAGCATGCTCTAGTTCAACCTGTTCCTAAGAAGGGTGACCACTCTATTCCTTCTAACTACCGACCTATTGCTCTAACCTCCTCTATTGCTCAATGAGCTCAATTCTTACTTCTTGAAATGCCTTGAACCTAATTCACTTATCTCCGATCACCTGTACGGCTTCCGCAAGGCAAGATCCACTGGTGATCTCCTGTCCTATCTTACTCATGTATGGTTATCTTCTCTTAGGAACTATGGGGAATCCTTTGTCCTCACCCTTGATATCTCTAAGGCTTTTGACAGAGTTTGGCATAAGTCTCTGTTGGCCAAACTCCCTGCCTATGACTTCACCCCTTCTTTCTGTTCTCTAATTTCCAGTTTTCTTAATGACCGTTTAATATCTGTAGTTGTGATGGCGCGACATCTAGCCCTTTCTCTGTTACCAGTGGTGTTCCACAGGGCTCTGTTCTTTCACCTACTCTGTTCCTTCTCTTCATCAATGATCTTCTACAATCCCCATCTTCCTCTCTTCTTCATGCCTTTGCTGATGATTATACCCTGCACTTTTCCTCTGCCTTTTCTTCACAATCTTCATCTGTTACTCGTAATCAGTCTCGTTTCACTCTTTCTTCTACTCTTAACTTCGATTTGCAGAGAGTATCTGAGAGGGGCACTCAAAATTTAGTAAAATTCAGTGCCTCCAAGATACAGTTTCTATCTATCTCTTTATCTTTTTCTCCTCCTAATAACCCTATTGTCTTCGAAACTAACGAAATTTACTCTCTTAACTCAATCAACATATTAGGAATCCATATAGCCTTTAACTTGTCTTAGAGGAATCACATAATCCAAATTTCTAAATCTTCATCCAAAAAATTGGGGGTTTTGTTTTGTTTTCATCATTACTTTTCCCCTCTGCAGTACTTAAAATTTGCAAAGGTCTTATCCGTCCCTGCTTAGAATACTGCTCACCCATCTTAGGTGCTTCTTCTTATACTTATCTTCTTGATAGGGTTGAATCTAAGGCAGTCAGACTCATTAATGATCCTTCTCTTACTTCTAATCTGGATTCTCAATCTCTCTGCCGTAATATATCTTCCCTTTCGCTTTTCTATCGCCACTACTTCCATTGCTGCTCTGATGAGTTGGCGAGTTGCATCCCTCCCCCACTGCTGAGGCCTCGTAACACTCGCCAAGCGGCCTCGTCTCACAGGTACTGTGTGGAGCTTTGTAGCTCGCGGATTGGTCGGTGCAGCGACTGCTTCTTCCCATCTACCTCCAGCTTATGGAATTCTCTTCCTCCTTCTGTCTTTCCTAATTCTTATGACCTTTCATCCTTCAAAAAGTAAATCTATCGTCATCTTAGAGCCTAGTCCTCCATATCTCTGGGTCCTCTGTAATTTGACTGTTTCTTTCTGTCTGTTGTTTTCCTTTGTGTGACATTACCTCATCTCTGCCTTGTCCTTAACCTTTATCTTTTCCTTCGTCTTGGTATTTTCTCGTGTCCGGGCCTTTATTGATGAGGACAGTTTCTGCCTGTCCCGGTGTCACACATAAAAAAAAAGTCATATTGTTTAACAAAAGTACTATGCATTTTGCATCTCCCTTATCATTATATTACCTAGTTGATGTATTTGTGTACAGTATTTGAAAACTATTTATAGTTAATTCTGAACATTTTTTCTTTGCAATCATTTTCCTTGATGTTAATTATTTTTAGAACTTAGTCCTCCGTTTATTGTAGCACCCAGTTCTTATATGGATTTATTGTACCATTATGTACTTTTAGTGCTTAATTTTTTTTGTCTTTCAGATGAATGTTCGAGATGGAAATAGAACCCTCAGGCCTGATGAACCATCTTTGTTCCCAGGAGAGCGATTAGAAGGCACTGCTAGGGAAGTTACCTATCTTTGTCCTTACACAGGGCCAAAGAAAGGTACTCTTTCTGTCACAAACTATCGCCTTTACTTCCGTAGCCCTGAAACAGATACCCCTTACGAACTGGAGGTCCCCTTAGGAGTGGTAAGTTACTATAAACTATATTTTCTTTGGTTGCTGTTTACACTAAATCTAGCTTACCTATGCAATATTGTGATCCCTCAGACTTTTACACTAAATGCTAAATGATACAAGAAAGCTTGTTAACATATATACTATTTAGATTGACTTATTATGCAAAATCTTTCCCTTATATGGAGAGTATAAATGTTTTAACTACAGATAGTGCAGGCTGCATAAAAAATAAGACAGTATATGAGTAATAAAGTATTAATATTTTATAAGCTTGGATTTTAACTCGTCTTCTCCCACTAGAGTCAACAGGACAGCCATAGCCAAAGGAAAAAAGTATCACAATAGCAAAGAACGAAAGCTCACTTCCATTTCTAGTTATAAATATTTGCTTAATGACACCCATGCACATCATATAGTCGGGACATGGTCAAACCATGGCTAATGCTGAATTGCAGAACTAACTCTTGAGGTTTCTACATGTTACCCTGATCTTATCATGACTCCTTACTTTTTTAATTGATATGAGTGCCAATTATACCATTACTAATAAATGTTGAACAATGAATTCCTAGTATGTCAAAATGTATGCACCCTCTGGTAGTTTATTGGATATTGTCACGTTTCTCATACTCACAAGGTCCCAGTTTTATCTTTCCCTGGTGGTTTATTCAGTTGCTCTTAACTCGAGGTATTGTGGGGGGGGGGGAAGGAGATGGTAAAGGTGTCTTTCACATTGTAGCTCATGTCAACTTATCAGGCCCAATGGGTATGCTGTGATTTATAAGTGTTGTTGCTGGTGGTACATCTTCACTAGAATGGATTTTGATTAGGTCAAAAATATCCTTCTTCAGGTCCCTTTAAAAAAAAATGTCCCTCTGCGTGATAAAGATTTTCTCCATCAAGAAGAGCCAACCAGACTGCTAGACTATAAGTGACACACCAAGTTCAAGAACACTAAAGGACTTAAATGCCTAAAATATAAAGACTTTTTCCAGTTTATTTTATTCTTTACCACAGTGTTGACAGAAAATAGAACTCATACACATAACTTTTAAGCACAGCAGTAGCTAGTTATGTTCAGATTGTCTTTAGTAAGTAACTGGGAATTGTGCTCTAGTCGAGGAGAAAACAAATATATTTAATATAAATGTACAGACACTCCCCAACTTACAAACAAGTTAAGTCCTGAATGGCCTATCGTAAGTAGATTTATTCGTAAGTTGATTGTTAGTATATTCAGGGGACAAGTGAGAAGGCTTCTTTTCTGATAAAACTCCAGCCTACGTGCTACAGTAAATATACTGTATATATATATATATATATATATATATATATATATATATATATATATATATATATATATATATATATATATATATATATATATATATATATATATATATATATATATATATATATATATATATATATATATATACATCTAGATCTCAGAATAACGGGGAGATAGGTTCTCAGAAGTGACGGGTAAATGGAAAATCACATGATAAAACGAGTAATTTTCCAAAGGAAACAATGATAAAGGACAGCTCGTTTCACAACCATCCAAAGACACACTATACCAAAGATATAAGTAAAGCATATATTATAAGTATATAACAAAACAGAAAGACCTGTAGTTATTTATATTAACATGCAAATAGTGTACAGTATAAAAGATATACAGATTTACTGTACAGTAAACAAATTAATGCACTCTATTATGCCGTTGGCAACAGGCTTACACTTGGACGTGCATGGTGGCCAGTGTTGCCAGATAAAGCGGATGTTTTTATTTTCAAATGTATGGTACATTTTAAGATATATATTAATTGCAAGATGGTAGTACTGTAATTTAAATAAAAATGTACTCCATCTTTAAGATACTTTTTTTTTTTTTTTTTTGAGTGACCGGGACAGGCAGAAACTGCCCTCATCAATAAAGGCCCGGGCACGAGAATATACCAAGACGAAGGAAAAGAAAAAGGTTAAGGACAAGGCAGAGATGAGGTAATGTCACACAAAGGAAAACGACAGACTGGAAAAAACAGTTAAAGTACAGAGGACCAAGAGATATGGAGGACTAGGCTCTGAGATGATGATAGATCTGCTTTTTGAAGGATGAAAGGTCATAAGAATTAGGAAAGACAGAAGGAGGAAGAGAGTTCCAGAGTCTGGAGGTAGATGGGAAGAAGCAATTGCTGCACCGACCAATCCGCGAGCTACAAATCTCCACACAGTACCTGTGAGATGAGGCCACTTGGCGAGTGTCATGCGGTCTCGGCAGTGGGGGAGGGATGCAACTCGCCAACTCATCAGAGCAGCGATGGAAGTAGTAGCGATAGAAAAGCAAAAGGGAAGATACCTTACGGCGAAGAGAGAGAGAATCCAGGTTAGAAGTAAGAGAAGGATCATTAATGAGCCTGACTGCCTTAGATTCAACCCTCTCAAGAAGATAAGTAAAGAAAGGAGCACCCCCTGATGTGTGAGCAGTATTCTAAGCAGGGACATATAAGACCTCTGTAAATTTTAAGTAAGTGCAAAGAGGAAAAGTAATGACAAAAACGAAACAAAACCCCCAATTTTTTGGATGAAGATTTAGAAATTTGGATTATATGATTCCTCTAAGACAAATTAAAAGCTATGTGTATTCGTAATATATTGATAGAGTTAAGAGGGTAAATTTCATTAGTTTCGAAGACAATAGGTTTATCAGGAGGAGAAGAAGATAAAGAGATAGCCAGAAACTGTGTCTTGGAGGCATTGAATTTAACTAAATTTTGAATGCCCCACTCAGGTACTCTCTGCAAATTGGAATTAAGAGTAGAAAGAGTGAAACGAGACTGATTACGAGTAACAGATGAAGGTTGTGAAGAAAAGGCAGAGGAAAAGTGAAGAGTAGAATCATCAGCAAAGGCATGAAGAAGAGAGGAAGATTGGGATTGTAAAAGATCATTGATGAAGAGAAGGAAGAGAGTAGGTGAAAGAACAGAGCCCTGTGGAACACCACTGGTAACAGAGAAAGGGTTAGATGTCGCGCCATCAAGAACTACAGATATAAAACGGTCAGTAAGAAAACTGGAAATCAGAAAACAGAATGAAGGGGTAAAGCCATAAGAAGGGAGTTTGGCCAACAGTCCCTTGTGCCAGACCCTGTCAAAAGCCATAGAGATATCAAGGGTGACGACAAAGGATTCCTCATAGTTCCTCAGAGAAGATAACCATACATGAGTAAGATAGGACAATAGATCACCAGTGGATTTTGCCTTGCGGAAGCCGTACTGGTGATCGGAGATAAGTGAGTTAGATTCAAGGCATTTCAAGAAGTGAGAATTGAGCAAAGTTTCGAAAACTTTATCCATAGAGAAGGTTAGGGCAATAGGTTGGTAGTTAGAAGGAATAGAGCGGTCACCCTTCTTAGGAACAGGTTGAACTAGAGCATGCTTCCAAGATGAAGGATAGATACTGGTTGAGAGAATGAGGCGAAAAAGACGGCAAAGCACGGGAGCCAGTTCATCTGCAAACTCCTTAAGGAACTTTGCGGGGATACCATCGGGACCAGATGCCTTGTTCGTCTTTAGCGAGCGAAGAACCTTATGAACTTTGTGTGAAGAAAGGATAAGGGAGGGCATAGGGTTAGAGAGGGGTAAAGACTGAGCAACAGGTGCGCTAGAATTGTTTATAGAAGAGTTGGCAGAAAAATGAGAGCCAAGAGAGTGGCTTTGTCAGTGGGAGAGCAAGCTATAGAACCATCAGAACAAATGAGAAAGGGATAGCTTGAGTTACAGAAGTTTTTGGAGAGGTTTTTGGCTAAGGCCCAGAAGCTTTGTCAGTTGGAGGGGAGTTAAGGTCATCAACTTTCCTTCTTATAAAGGAAGCCTTAGACCTACGAATCTGAGCAGTACTGCGATTCCTAGCTATAATAAACGCAGAGCGAGTTAAATTGGAGGGAGAGGCTTGGTAAGATCGGTGAGCCCGATTCCTAGCCTGGAAAACCATGGAGCAGGCGCGATCAAACCAAGGTTTAAGGGGAGAGAAAGATTTTGTAGAAGAGGGGATGTACGCTTCCATCCCTGCGGTCATGATCTCGGCAACTTTTAGAGCTACCTGATCAGGGTTACGGGACCGAAAGCAGTAGTCATCCCATGGGAAGTCAAAGAGAAAGTTACGCAAATTTTCATGTTGGGTACGCTCGAAGTGCCAAAGGCGGTGCTGAGTAGGAGGGATTGGTAGTGGGGGAGAGAATATGGAAGAGACTGAGATCATAGAGTGGTCAGATATACCAAGAAGGGAAAACACAGAATAAGAGTAGCTTGAAGGGTTAGAAGTAAAAAATAGGTCAGGAGTGTTTGCAGCATGTTCGTGACGATCAGGAACACGAGTAGGATGTTTGATAATTTGCTCCAGATTGTGAGTAATAGAGAAAGCAAGAGCCTCGCTTCCTCCAACATCAGTGTGAGAAGAATGAACCCACTCACTGTGGTGTACATTGAAGTCTCCAATGTAGAGAACTTCGGCATGTGGGTGAGAAGATAGCAAGGACTCATGGCACGAGGACAGATATTCAAAGAAAGACACAAACTCGGTGGAGTTTGAAGAACAGTAGCAGAAGCAAAGGAAGATAGTGGTAGTGGAGAGATAGACTTTTAGCCAGAGAACATCAAAGTTAGGAGATTCAAGGTCCATGAGCCTCGCAGTAGGTGTGTTTAGTGTTGCAGTATGCACAGACCCCACCTTTGGAACGAAGACGGGTATGCAGATTATAGTGAGAGATTTGAAATGAGTCAGTGGAAGCATGTGTAGACAGCTGGGTTTCAGATAGTAGGAGGAGGTTAGGGAGGAAAGTGCCCAAGTGCTGTTCCACAGACGAAAGATTAGAGTTTAGCCCATGTATGTTAAAATAGTGAAGAGTGAAAGAAGCAGATCTATTGAGAGGTGCCAGGTTAAGGGCAGAACCATTACTACCACCAGGCGTGTCTGCCCTCAAGCCAATAGTGGAGTCAACACGATCCCCGGATATTCTTCGCACCCCTCTATGACGGGTACTGGGGGCCATTAGCTGTGGACCTTTCATAAATATTAAAAATGTGAGGAAAAAAGAAAGAAAAATAGACATGTGGAGAATGTTGTGACTTGTCAAATGTAATGGAATAGCAAGAGATGTGTAATGAATACACCAGAATATTCAGTGTAGATGTAGGCATGAGGAAAGAACTGTCCTGAAGGAAGACTCAACCTGGAACTGTCTGGACCAGTCCTAGTTGCGTCCTAATGCCTTCAGTCGTAGTCTTTCAATGAGCGGCTGGTGCCTTGGCCAACCTACTAATCAAACAACTTACCAGCTTACATGTATATTTTTTATATTTATCATTTCTCTCATTCATCTATTCTGGCAACATTGATGGTGGCGGTGAGGATGAGGATGCAAACGTTTTGTCACACTTTCGTATCTGCTGATGCACCCTCGCATGCTATTTCCCTGACGATATTATATCGAAAATATGTTTGCAGTTTGTTCTTAATGCTTTTTTCAATTTTCTTCATAATATTCGATCGCATTAAGCGGTAGAAGAGGAGGAGGATTCGGGAAAACGAACTTCTATCGCCAAACGTTTTGCTTCTTCCGTATCAGGTGATGCACCCTCACACACTATTTCCCTGACGATACTATATTAAAAATATGCTTGCTGTTTGTTCTTAATGCTTTTTTTCAATTTTCTTCATAATAACCGATTGCATTAAGCGGTATAGAGGAGTAGGATGCGGGAGAACGAACCTCTGTAGGCAAATGTTTTGCTACTTCCGTACCAGGTGATGCACCCTCGCACGCTATTTCCCTGATGATACTATATTGAAATTATGTTTGCTGTTTGTTCTTAATGCTTTTCTTCAATTTTCTTCATAATATCCGATTGCATTAAGCGGTATAGAGGAGTATGATACGGGAGAACCAACCTCTATAGGCAAATGTTTTGCTACTTCCGTATCAGGTGATGCACCCTCACACGCTATTTCCCTGACGATACTATATTGAAAATATGTTTGCTGTTTGTTCTTAATGCTTTTCTTCAATTTTCTTCATAATATCCAATTGCATTAAGCGGTATAGAGGAGTAGGATGCGAGAGAACGAACCTCTATCAGCAAACATTTTGCTACTTCCGTATCAGCTGATGCAACCGCGAATTTTGTATTGTTTTGCTATTATGTTTTTGGGGCGTTATTACAATTTCGCGGTTAAAAAAACGCAGAAAAAAGGAACAAGGTGTGTGTATATATATATATATATATATATATATATATATATATATATATATATATATATATATATATATACATACAGTGATCCCCCGCTGGATCGCGTTTTCACTGTACCACGGTTTTCTTTTTTTGGCAAATTATTATTTTATTTTTTGAGTATATGCAAAAATATTAAAATTTAAAAAAACTAAAAATTCTCAGTATTTTCATTTTTTTTATTGAAAAAAACATTTCATTATCTAATTGATAAAAAAAATTTATTTCCCAGCCTACGAATAATAAAACAGTAAAAAATAGTAAAAAACATAAATTTAGATATACACCTTGTTCTCAAAATAACGCCTAGATAGGTTCTCAGAAATGTTGTGTAAATGGAAAATCGCGTGAAAAAGCGAGTTATTTTCCATAGGAAACAATGATAAAGGGCATAGATACGTTCCAAACCGTACATAGACACACCATGCCAAAGATATAAGATAAGTAAAAAAAATATTTTATTACTACATAGCAAAGCAGAAAGCCCTGTATCTATTTTTAAGAGTATACAAAAGATATTCATATTCACTTTACAGCTAGAAATTAACATACATTACTATACTTTACTCTATTATGCAGTGGGCAACAGTTATACAGTACACTGGGACATGCATGGTGGCAGTGAGCAAGTAACTTATGTGGTAGAAGAGGAGGAGGATGCAGGAGAACGAGCCTCTATCTGCAAATGTATATAAAGATAAAATAAGACTTATAAATAACCAAAGCAAGACTAAAAAACGAAAAAAAAAATTAATTATGCAAAGCCTAAATCTACCATATGACAGATTAAAAAAAACTTAATGTACATTCTCTAGAGAGGCACAGAGTTAGGGGGGATATGATTGAGGTGTATATATGGTTTAAAGGAATTAACAAGGGTGATTTTAATAAAGTTTTAAATATTCATGATCAAACCAGAACTCGTAATGGGTAATGGATTTAATCTTGATAAATTTAGGTTCAGAAGGGAAATTGGTGAAAATTGGCTTGGTGATATCGTAGAGTAGCTGATGCATGGAATAGGATTCCTAGTAGGATAAAAAAAAAAAAAAAAAAAAAAAAAAAAAAATATATATATATATATATATATATATATATATATATATATATATATATATATATATATATATATATATATATATATATATATATATATATATATATATATATATTAATAACACTGAACTGTTATCATACAGTTTAAAATGGTAGGAAAAGCCCATTATTTAAAACAACGAATATATATATATATATATATATATATATATATATATATATATATATATATATATATATATATATATATATATATATATATATATATATATATATATATATATATATATATATATATATATATATATATATATATATAAAGTACTTATTTATTTCGTGACCTAAACTGGTCACCTTCTCAAAGTACAATGGCAAGAGATACAACTACTAAAACAGAAAAACACTTGAAAAGAAGGAGACAAAAGACCCGCCCAGGGGTCCTATACATGGGATTAATAGATAACAATCTTAAATGCCCTCCAGGGATAGTCAGTAATCCCACAAACAGGCCGCAAAAGGAATTAATGTCCATACTTGGCTAAATTGTATTAACAAAAGATTCTTAATAATAGTAATTATATATATATATATATATATATATATATATATATATATATATATATATATATATATATATATATATATATATATATATATATATATATATATATATATATATATATATATATATATATATATATATATATATATATATATATATATATATATATATATATATATATATATATATATATATATATATATATATATATATATATATATATATATATATATATATATGAAGCAAAAAAAGGCCCATAAATAAAACACAAAAAGAAGCGAAGATGCACTATATATTACGACTGGACTCCAGTCCTCTTCAGGTACAAATGAATTGATAAATACAAAGCTCTGGATAAAGGTGGGGAGAGATGCTAGCTACGATTCCCAGGAGGATTCACGGTGGGATTATCTTCAAACCTCAGGTCAGGTGGGCGGTCATTTGGCATAATCTTCTGAATGAGGTCTTTTAATAATGCTTCATCCACAACGTCAGATCTCCACTGTCCATTTGATAAATTTACGGTTTCGGATTTTTCCATAATGGCTGCTTCAAGTATCTTTCTCCTATATTGGCAATTACTCTTATATAGCAATGAGGACTCACTCCAATTAATATGGTGACCAGTATCTCGCATGTGCACAAGTAAAGCAGAACTTTCAACACCATATCGCACTGCTCTTTTATGCTCAGAAATTCTCTGGCCTAGCGAACGACCAGTTTGACCTATGTAAGATTTATTGCAGGAACAGCAATCAGTTTTATAAATCCCTGCTTCTAAAGCTTTTTTATTTTGATATACGTTAATAAGGGAAGAACCAATTGTTTTGGGATAATTAAATATGAAAGGATTACTTCTGCCTAATTGATCACTAAGAATTTTAATATTTTCTAAATAGGGTATTTTAATTGTATTAGTAAAGTTTATTTTTGGCTGTTCTGTCGGCCCATTGTAAAATA
>JAXCGZ010023912.1:17500-21647 GCA_037179515.1 Halocaridina rubra
CCCTGTAAACCATGTTCAATTCTTGATTTTATATCCATTTGAAGCATTATTTGTATGAACTCATGTAATGTCTGACGCCTTGGCGCAATAAATTAATAAAATAAAAATAATCTCTCTCTCTCTCTCTCTCTCTCTCTCTCTCTCTCTCTCTCTCTCTCTCTCTCTCTCTCTCTCTCTCTCTCTCTCTCTCTCTCTCTCTCTCTCTCTCTCTCTCTCTCTCTTCTCTCTCTCTCTCTCTCCTCTCTCTCTCTCTCTCTCTCTCTCTCTCCTCTCACACAATTGTTATCTTCCAGTCCGCAACCTGAGGGAACCCTCTTATTAGGAGATACGAATCTCTCCGCTGTGAGACCCTCGGACTTGAGCAGTCACTGTAATGTCCGCTCAGTAAGTGGTGCAAATCTTGACCTTATCAAGTGTTGGATTTCTGAAAAGCTCCAATGGATACCAAGCAGGTTGCATCCTATCCTGCTGCCTCCAGGATATTTTGGACAAAGCAGCTCCCAGTGATATCTTTGACAACCTTGGCTCTCTTGTTGCAGAATTAAAGGAAGTGAATGAAAGCATGAACATACATATATGTGAGCTCGCCCCCATTCCTAATGTCCGTGATTATGACGAGCACATAAACAATTTCAATAATCAAGTCGCAACATGGAGCACAAATAATGGGGTTTCAATAATCAAAACCAACCTGCAATATAGGCTTGGGACAGGTGAAGTTGATCATATGTGTTTTAATGATACCTGTGAAAATGAAAATAACTTTTTAAATAGGTTTGGCATCATCAGGCTGCTCAACGTCATCTCCAAGCAATGTTCATCGCTTAAACTACATGAAAACTGGGAAAGTATCATGAGCCAAAGTATGCCGACCTCATTAAACAACAATCCGCGGAAAGTCAACTTTAATGAAAACAACCCCAAGAACGACTACGGAACTACTAGATATCTCCAGAGTCAACGCTTCGAGGTAAGAGGAAGGCGAAATTCAAGACCAAATGCCAGAAAATTCAACCCTCAAACTAATACCAGGCACTACGAAGACTCATCTGTCAGGACTTTCTACAGAGGACAACGAGATGTCAATTCCAGACGCAATAACTATCACTCTGAATATGATCGTCGAAATAACTACTTGGGCGCTCAAAACTTCAGACACTCTCATCGCCAACACCGAGGCTGGGCTAACCAGCAAGGAAGAAGTCCCCAAAACCAGTATCATCCTCACCCCTATAATGCATAGCAACCAACGAGTCCCATGAAAAAATATGACCATCTAAAAGTTGAACATCTAAATGCACAATCATTAATAGGAAATTTTAATCAGATAGAGGCCCACATATTGAGCCGAGACATTGACGTAATGTGTATTAGCGAGTCATGGCTTCTCCCCCTTACAGCTAATCGTTTCATAGATATATCTGGTTATTCAATTTATCGCAGTGATGCAGGAATGGGTGGAGGTGTATGTGTGTACGTGAAGGAAGACCTCAAGGTGAATGTCGTAACTACTACGCTCGAGAGGCCTGACAACATGGAAGATATTTGGTTGAGTATCCAGTATAGAAACTTTCCTTCTTTTATAATTCGGTGTGTTTATCATCATCCGCATGCTCTCTATAACTCTTTTACATAATTAAGTGATGTCTTTACTACAATGTGTTTACACAATAAACCCCTTTTGATCTTAGGTGATTTTAACGATGATCAGTTTCTCTCAGATAACAAAATTGGAAAAATAACCCAATCCTTACATTTAGCCCAGACGATTAAAAAAGCCACCCGCATTACGTCTACTTCGTCAACATTAATTCACTTGGCTATTACAAACAGACCTAATTTTATTATCCACTCTGATGTTCTTTCAAGCCTTGTAGGTGATCATGAGCTTCTCACCATCACTATCAATGTAAGGAAAGAAAGGAAACCTCCAAAAATTAAAACATTTCGGTCGTTATTATATTACTCTCAAAATAATTTTTGTGACCTCCTTCTAAATGATACAGATGCTTTAAATTATATTCTACGTACTGATAATGTCAATAACCAAGTTTCCATTTTCACGAGCACTTTTATTGCATGTTTAAATTCTTGCGCTCCTTTTATAACAAAAGAGATTAAGCGGCCCTACGCTCCTTGGATTGATGATCAAACAAAGGAGGCGATAAAAAACAGAAACAATGTGCATAAAGTGTTTAAGCTGAATAGGTTAGACCCCATGGCTGAAAGTATCTATTGAAAACAAAAAAAGAAAGTAAAAAATATGATATCCATTAGTAAAGCAAACTACTTTAAAGAACAATTTTTGAAAAGTAAGGGCAACATTAAGGGTACATGGAACGCTATAAAGAAAATAATTCCTGGAAATAAAAAATCATCTGGATTGCTAGGAGATTCAGAAGCTGAGCTCAAAAATAAAGTGGAGGAATTTAACAAACACTTTGCCATGATAGGAGAAAACACTTTCAGGAAATCCCAAGAAAACCCAATAGATTATAAGTTACTTATAAATAATCGTCCTTCATTACCACCAAGAAACTTGAATAAATTTAGGCCACAGCCAGTCGACATCAACACTTTAATACTGACCATTAAGAGTTTAAACGCAGCAAACTCTTATGGCTCTGACGGGATACCTTTTCGATTCTTGGTCGATTCCTTATCTGTTACCATTTACTATATCCTTATAATTATGAATACATCCATTGTAACAGGTGTTCATCCGGATTTTTGGAAGCATTCTATTGTGGCCCCAGTTTTCAAAGACGGAGATGCTGAATATGTTGGAAACTACAGACATTTCTCTGTTGCCCATCCTCGCAAAAATACTAGAAAAAATTTTTGCAAACCAATTGATTGATTTTCTCAAATCTAATAAAGTACTTGAAAAAACCAACATGGCTTCCGACCAAATCTTTCCACTGAAACAGCTTTGCTCACAGTTACCAATAAAATTTATGAAAACATTGAAAACAACAAAATATCCCTACTCTTGCTTCTTGATCTCTCTAAAGCATTTTATAGCGTCAACCATCAAATTTTACTCAAAAAATGCGAAGATTTGAATACTGATTCACTTTGGTTTGAAAACTATCTTGAAAATCGAGTTCAGTCAGTACGCATTGGATCAGCCATATCCTCTCCTCAGAAAATAAAGTTTTGAGTCCCTCAGGGATCGTTCTTGGGGCCTTTATTATTTCTTATTTACATAAATGATCTGCCTATATATATTCGTGACTGCCTCCTTGTTATATATGCCGATGACACTCAGATCTTACTGACAGGAGAGATTGATAAAACTAATGAATTGCTACAAAAAGCGAAAGAGGATCAAATTAGTGCTAAAGCTTATTACAATAAGAATGGGCTCCTTTTAAACGAGAGCAAAACTCAACTCATTTTCTTTGGCTCAAGGCAGTACATATCCCGTATTCCAAATAACATCAATTTAAGACTCGGCGATGTCACACTCGTTCCATCACAGTGTCAAAAACCTTGGAGTTCATATTGACAACTTTTTAACTTTCAATGTTCATATCGATGAATTGCAGAAAAAGATAACAGGTACACTTCTCTTTATTAACCGTGTAAGTGATAGTTTCAACTTTAAATTTTGAGTCATGGTGGTGCAGTCCTTGGTACTTAGTATCTTAAACTACTGCTTGAGAGTTTGGGGCTCAACTAATAAGACGCAAATGGGCAGAGTAAGTAAAATGCAGAATTTCGCTGCTAAGGTTGCTGTAGGGGGCGCTCGCAAACATGACCATGTCACCCCAATATATGATATATTAAAATGGCTCAGTATGGATGAGAAATACATTTATGAAATGTGCCTATTAATCTTCAAAATTCATCACAAGCTCTTCACTTTGCTAACTGTAGCTCAGATTCGAGGGGAAAGATTCAACACTAGAAGTCTGGACACCCTTTATGTCCTAAGAACAAACACTGATACAGGAGCTAGAGCATTAAATGTTATTGGACCTAAACTATGGAATCAACTAGCACAAAACATAAGATGCAGTCAGACAATATCCTCTCTCAAAGGCCACCTTATGAAACTTCTATTGAATGATTAAGTTTTCTCTTGTGCGATGTTAGTCGATGTCCTCTTTGAAAAACAACCTCATGAAATTTTATTCAAGGA
>JAXCGZ010023913.1:0-21606 GCA_037179515.1 Halocaridina rubra
ATGGAGTGGGAGTAAAAATATAAAAATTGAGATAACAAAGTGATCAGAATTACCCAGTAAGGAAAACACAGTTAATGACTAGTTTGAAGGAAAAAGAGGTAAGAAAGAGGTGAAAAATATTGGCTTCAAGTTCGTGCCGATTGTAAAAACGAGTAGGATGTTTGGTAATCTGCTTCAGATCGTGAGTAATAGAGAAAGCAAGGGCATCACTTCCCCTTACATCAGTGTGAGAAGAATTAAGCCACTCACTGCAGTGTACATTGAAGTCTCCAATATAGAGAACTTCAGCATGTGAGTGAGAAGAGAGCATGGACTCACGGCAAGATGACAGATATTCAGAGAAAGACACAAAGTCAGTGGAGTTTGGAGAACAGTAGCAGAAGCAAAGCTATATAGTGGTAGTTGAGAGATAGATTTTCAGCCAGAGAACATCAAAGTCAGGAGATTCAAGATCCATGAGCCTTCCAATAGGAGTGTTAGTGTTGCATTAGGCACAAATCCCACATTTGAACCGGAAACGAGAATACAGGTTATAGTGAGATATTTGAAGATGGGTCAGTGGAAGCATGGCTAGAATGCTGGGATTTAGAGAAAAGGAGGAGGTTAAGGAGGGATGTACCAAAGTGCAGTGAAAGAGTGAAAGAAGCAGATCTATCAGGAGGTGCTAGATTAAGGACAGAACCATAACTACCATCAAGGGTGTCTACCCTCACGCCAGTAGTGGAGTCAACAAGATATATACATATATACTTGCATATATCACTTGTTGGTAGGTGGCCAAGCCAAAGTACACCCACTCACAATAACCTAGTCCAAGCAAATCACCTATCTTAGCTCCCTTGGGAAAAAGTCTTTCTATAATCCCCCCTTCCACACTGCCTTGGTCGCCGACAGTAAACAGGCAAGGATATTCTGCCTTGAGACCCAACAGCTATAACTGGTTTAGACCCACCGTTTCATTTCATGAAACCCCTCCACACCCTCCTCTCCTCGTTTACGGCACTACACAGGAGCATGGAAATCTTTTGAACCACATTTACTATTCACAATCTATCAGCCCTCATCCCTGTATCTTGCACTGTCACTTTTCATTGTTCCACTGACATATCACGTGCACCCAGTTCTCTTAGTGCCTCATACATCCATCTTATTTTAGAAATACTATTCGGTCTTACTGCATGCAATTCTTCTCTCTACACTTGACATGCTAGTCATTCTTCATTCATTCTTTCTGTGTATCCAAACACAATTAGTGCTCTCTGAACTTTCTTATCTTAGAGCTGTCTTCCAGCTCCACGCACTGCCTCACCTCCTTATTTGTTCATCCATCCATAATTGATATTCCTCTCAAACTTCTCATCACCAATACATTCCATTTGTTCTTTTGATTCACCCTTGCATTCCATATCTCTGTTCTCTATAATGGTTAAACACATTCATGTCTTCCTATTACAGTCTCGTTACATTTATTCTTAATAAACCATTTCCCATCACTCATTTCATCCCACAGAAATTATTACTCACTTCTTTCATTCTGTAGCTGATATTCGCACCATTCTCCCCTTCACTGACACAGGCAACCGTGATACTTAATCATTCACCTGCCTCAAGCATCTGCGCATTTACTTTCACATTCAAGTTGCCACCATCGCAATCTATAGTACATCTTATAATTATACATTCATTAGCATTTAAATGTAACAATCTCTCTCTCATACATCCACTTATAGACTCAGTCACCAACTGCTTCAGTTCCTTCTTAGAATCATACACCAGTGTCATGTCATGTTTAAATAACAATTGATTAATTTTCAAAAACATGTCATTATTGTCATCTATTTCCCAGCACTTTTTTATTTACTTCACTTATCACTCCCCATTCTACACTTAGAACTACGACGTCGACAATACACAACTTTGATAAAAAAAAGACATTTTCTACTCAAAGCAAGTATGCTCAATATTCCTAATGCTCAAACACTACTTCTTGTGTAATAACTTAAGATATCTTTGAAAAAAACTTCCTTTTATGCCTTACAGTACCAACACACTTCATAATTTTTCACAGTCAACTATGTCAGCTACTTCCTCCAAGTTCAGAAAGCCCGATAAAATTCCTGATCTTTTCTCTAGGTACTTCGGACTGACCTGTCTCACCACAAACGATTGACCCAAGCACTCATTACTCTTCTGCATGTTCAATATTCTTCCCTGCTTATTCTCTAATTTCCTTGTCTTATTCTTTCACTCTCACCTCCATACAACTTACAAACTACACGTAGGAAAGTATTTCCCTTAATCAACTGTTTTTGTACTAATCCTTCATTCTTCTCTATAGAAGAGTTACAGTTGCACTCCTCGAATCAAATGGGATCTCCCTCTCCTCAAATACATTTACAAACCTTACAATCCATTCCACAAATGCTTTTCCACCTTTTGACGACACTTCACGTGATGCCAGTGTAACCATACTGCTTTGCTTGCTTTCATTACTCTCAGCTCAATGTGTGCCTCATATTTTCTTAATTGCACGATAAAATCCCTCACTTATCAATGGTATTCTCCTCGAATTCACCAAAGTCACACTTTTTGCCTCTCTATCAGCCTCCATATTCAACAATACCTTGAAATGATCTGCCCATCTCACCGTCATCTTTATTTTATCCAGTAGTAATTGCCAATCTGTTCCTGTCACCTTCTCCCCCTACTGGACTTACCTCTTCGCACTCTTATGCACTTCCTTTCAAAACATATTTTATTCCTTTCAGAATTCTCTGACTAACATCTACTCCCTTCCACATCAGCTATAGTATTTACCTCTCACACCCTGCTCTTCATTCGACACTGCCACCCCATTTTCTCTTTACAGCCATACCTCATATTCATTCTTCTTTACTGCTGCTGCTGCACTAACTCTTTCATTTCACCACCTTCCACTACTCTTTTACTTCAACCCTTTCGTCTCATCCCACAAACTACTTCTGCATGCTTCATAATTTCCTCATTAATAATACTTCACTTCTCTCATTCCCTACTCCGTCTCCTCTTTCACTACATTCCACATCATACTTCAATATGTCTGATATTCAGTTTTTTTTCATGTATTTTGTTCACTTTTAGCATTACTTTTTCTCCCTCCCTTTTCCTCTTTTTATCATTTCTTCAGTTATCACTTCTCTTCCACTAGATAATGGTCAAATATTCCACCATTTTCTCCTCACATCTAATACTATACCATTACCTCTTCTTCGCCACTGTATAAACCATTAATGTTCTATCGACTACTTTACCACCATCTACCCTGATCTCTAAATAATTATGTAATCTCCATAACTCTTCCAGTACACAACTTGAGGAATATATCTCCACTTTCATTTCCTTCAGATTCACTATACATTCCAGAGTCCTCTAAACACTCATTCATTTAGTTTAAAGATCCTTCTGATATGTCCTCGTTTCTCTCACTACCAAGATATTGTGCATTCACAAGCCCCCCCAAATTTCACTTCTCATTTATATCAGTATGATCATTGATGACACTTCCTTCCAACCAATGACACACACTTACATGTCTGTGCACCCTTCATTAAGGTATTTAATTTACTATCTCGCCCTCTAACTACTTCAAAGACCCTTCCATCCATGCTACATTATGCAGTTCGCCTTTCCCTTTCATCTTTGTTTCACACAGCGAAAACATATCCATCCTTCAATTTACGGACTTGCTAACAATATTCTCGCTTTAGCGAGAATATTCCACAAACTCCCACATTCTAAGACCATATCTCCAGAAATCTAGATAGAATTTTCATTCATAATAACTATGTGTGCTTTGACATTGTACTTTTCTGCTCATCCAGTATTGGAAGTGACGTTAATACTAAATATTTTTTGTGCTTGATCGTTATGTAATGGGAGAGAGAGAGAGAGAGAGAGAGAGAGAGAGAGAGAGAGAGAGAGAGAGAGAGAGAGAGAGAGAGAGAGAGAGAGAGAGAGAGAAGAAAGAAAGAGAGAAAGAGAGAAGAGAGAGGGGGTTTATGCATGTTATCCTTTGTGCCTCGTCTGAATCCTTAAAAATTTCATGATCTATGCTAATTTTATATGATGTTGGACATCATTACAATGATAATGCAATATTTATTGTCTGTTTCCCTCATGCCTAAACGATAACTAAAAGCCATGTTAAAAAATGGGTGTTGAAATTCAAAACAAAAGCTTCTATATCAAATTTTTGTTTCATATGAGTGTAACTGTCTTGAATTTTCTTTGGGACATTAAACATATATGGGAAGTTGATAGAGTAATAGTTGGACACCTGCCATCTTATATATATATATATATATATATATATATATATATATATATATATATATATATATATATATATATATATATATATATATATATATATATATATATATATATATATATATATATATATATATATATATATATATATATATATATATATATATATATATATATATATATATATATATATATATATATATATATATATATATATATATATATATATATATATATATATATATATATATATACATATATATATATATATATATATATATATATATATATATATATATATATATATATATATATATATATATATATATATATATATATATATATATATATATATATATATATATATATATATATATATATATATATATATATATATATATATATATATATATATATATATATATATATATATATATATATATATATATATATATATATATACCTTGGCTGTTTCCACTTTTAATTGGGGGGTAGCCGACATCAAAAAAGAAAACAATAAGGGGATTACTTTGCTCTATGGGCAATGACGAGGGAGCTAGCGACCGTTCAGATGGCACTACTGGAGTGCCACAGCCCATCCTCCCAGCTCTTCCACAACCTGTGTCGCTTCACAACTGCCAACTCCCCTACTGCCCCTACCACAGGGCTACCTCTGTAAGATGCAGCCGCGTGGTAACAGTAGATGCCCATCAGAGATACGTCACAATCGCTAGCCACTCATTCCTATTCCTAGCACTCTCACTTGCTTCCCTCACATCCATGCTCCTATCATTCAGGGCTCTCCTTACTCCATCCATCCATCCAAACCTAGGCCTCCCTCTAGCATTTCTCCCATCAACTCTCGCATTCATCACCTTTTTCAGCAATATTTCATCATCCACCCTTTCCACAAGGCCAAGCCATCTCAGAACATTCATATTTACTCTGGCTGCAATTTCTCTCCTCACACCGGTACTTGCTCATACCACTTCATTCCTAACCATATCCAACCGAGATACACCAATCATACTCCTTAGGCATTTCACCTCAAACACATTTAGTTTCTGTCTCTAACTTACTTTCATACCCCATACATCAATGTTGGCACAAACACTTTCTCATACAAATCTTTCTTAACATTCATTTCCAACCCTCTATTCTTCATCACTCCTTTCAACGCACCCAACACTTTATATCCTTCATTCACTCTATGGCACACATCTGCTTCCATGCCATCATTTACAGCCATAACCGAGCCTAAATACTTAAACTGATCAACTTCCTCAAGTGTCCCTCCATACAACATAGCATTTAATCCAGCACCATCCTCATTTCTTGTACGCCTCATAACTTTACTTTTTCCCACATTCATTCGCAACTTCCTTATCTCACACACCATTCCAAATTATAGCACTAACTGACACAGCTTCTACTCTGAATCTCCCACCACCACAGTATCATCTGCAAACAGCAACTGATTCAGCTCCCCTCTTGTTATCATCCCCATATACCATTTTCAAACCTCGACCACTCACTCGCTCATTCACCTCCCTTACGACTCCATCAATATACAAATTGAACAGCCATGGTGACACCACACATCCCTGTTCAGTCCCACACTCACTGGAAACAACACACTCACTTCATTCCCTATCCTAACACAAGCTCTACTGCCCTCATACAAACTCTTCACTGCATGCAACAGTTTACCATCAATTCCATATAACCTCAAAACATTATACATTGCCTCTCTATCAACTCTATCATACATTTTCTCCAGATCCAAAATGCAAAATACACATCCTTACCCTTTGCTAAATATTTCTCACATAACTGCCTAACAATAAAAATCTGATGTATACAACCTCTATCTCTCCTAAAACCACTCTTCATTTCCACGATCACATTTTCTGTCTTATCCCTAATCCTATTAACCAGTATCCTACCATACACTTTTCCTACCACACTCAACAAACTTATACCCCTAAAATTACTGCATTCATACACGTCTCCCTTAACTTTGTATAAGGGCACTATACAAGCAATCACCCATTGCACTGGCACCATTGACAACATAAAGCATATATTAAACACTCTCACTAACCATTCCAATGCAATCACACCCCCTTCTTTCAACATCTCCGCTCTCACACCATCCATTCCAGGTGCTTTACCTGCTTTTGCTTCATACAATGCCCTTTTCACCTCCTCTCTTGTAATCTCTCTCTCATTTTCATTTCCCATTACTGGCACTTGAACACCCCCCACTGGCACTATAGCTGCCTCTCTATCTTCCTCAACATTCAGCCAGCACTCAAAATATTCTGCACATCTTTTCCTTGCATCGTTCCCTCTTCTGTCCATTCACATCTTTCACTGTCTCTTCCATCCTTGATCCACCCTCCCATACTCTCTTCACTTCTTTCCAAAACTTCTTTTTATTCTCCTCATATGACCTACTAAAATCCTGTCCCCACCTAACATTTGCCAACTTCTTCTCTTCCTCTACCTTTCGCTTGGTTTCCACATTTTTCTCCCTATATCTTTCATACTTCTCCCTCCCTTTACACTGCAGCCATTCCTCAAAAGCCCTCTTTTTCTCTTCCATCTTCATTTTCACCCCTTCATTCCACCACTCGCTGCCCCTCATCATGCTACCTCCAACAAACCTCTTTCCACACACATCACTTGCATATCCCACAAAACATTCTTTCATCAACACCCATTCCTCCTCTAACTCCCCAACTTCTTTCTGTCACCCTGTCATTTGCCACTTTCAACCTGTCGTGATATTCCTGTCTCTTCTCTAGCTTTTTCAACTCTTCCAACTTCACCATTTCCCTTCTACATCCCCCCACTCTATTTCCCCACTATTTTGCTATTACCACTTTTGCTTCAACCAAAAAATGATCAGACTTCCAAGCAGCCACAAGCCTAAATGCATGCACATCTTTCACGCTACCAATCATGCACTTTGCTACCAACACATTATCCATCAATGCTCTTTCTTTCACTCTTCCACTTGCCACTCTCATCCATGTATGCTTATTTATTAACTTCTTCTTGAAAAAAACTATTATCTAGCACCAACGCTTGCTCCACACACATATCTAACAGTGTCTCGCCACTCTCATTCCCAACTGGTACCCCATACTTTCCTACAACACCTTCTACCTCTCCATCACACACTCTGGCATTCAAGTCACCCAACACAGCTACATAGTTCCTTCTACTCAGACAGTCCACACACCTAGTTAACTCATTCCAGATTTCATCCCGGTCTTCCTCACTTCTCTCACATCCTGTCCCATACGCACTAACAAAAGCCCAACATTCTTTACCAATCCTAGCCCTCACTCATATCAGCCTAGATGACACTTCTTTCCATTTCACACCTTATTTTCCATCCATTCACTCAGCAATAATGCCACACCTTCTCTCGCTCTCCCCCTTTAAACTCCAGACACCCTATTTTTCATATCACCAAATGCCACTTCTCCTTTTCCTTTAATCTTCGTCTCACACAATGCCAATACATCCATCCTCCTCCTACGAAACATATACCCAATCTCACATCTTTTGCTTTCTATCGTACTACAACCACGCACATTTAGACATCCCAAAAACTAGAGTTTGGGGAGAAGTTATTCTCCCCTCTACTCCCTTCTTCTTTGATTCTTTGATGTCTTGCAGGAGGTTAATACAAGGGGGGATTCCTAGTCCCCTCGCCACGTCCACTTTTAGTCGCCCCCTACAACACGCAGGGAATACGTTGGTGCTATTCTTTGATGCTGTGCCCGCCACCATATATATATAAATATATATATATATATATATATATATATATATATATATATATATATATATATATATATATATATATATATATATATATATATATATATATATATATATATATATATATATATATATATATATATATATATATATATATATATATATATATATATATATATATATATATATATATATATATATATATATATATATATATATATATATATATATATATATATATATATATATATATATATATATATATATATATATATATATATATATATATATATATATATATATATATATATATATATATATATATATATATATATATATATATATATATATATATATATATATATATATATATATATATATATATATATATATATATATATATATATATATATATATATATATATATATATATATATATATATATATATATATATATATATATATATATATATATATATATATATATATATATATATATATATATATATATATATATATATATATATATATATATATATATATATATATATATATATATATATATATATATATATATATATATATATATATATATATATATATATATATATATATATATATATATATATATATATATATATATATATATATATATATATATATATATATATATATATATATATATATATATATATATATATATATATATATATATATATATATATATATATATATATATATATATATATATATATATATATATATATATATATATATATATATATATATATATATATATATATATATATATATATATATATATATATATATATATATATATATATATATATATATATATATATATATATATATATATATATATATATATATATATATATATATATATATATATATATATATATATATATATATATATATATATATATATATATATATATATATATATATATATATATATATATATATATATATATATATATATATATATATATATATATATATATATATATATATATATATATATATATATATATATATATATATATATATATATATATATATATATATATATATATATATATATATATATATATATATATATATATATATATATATATATATATATATATATATATATATATATATATATATATATATATATATATATATATATATATATATATATATATATATATATATATATATATATATATATATATATATATATATATATATATATATATATATATATATATATATATATATATATATATATATATATATATATATATATATATATATATATATATATATATATATATATATATATATATATATATATATATATATATATATATATATATATATATATATATATATATATATATATATATATATATATATATATATATATATATATATATATATATATATATATATATATATATATATATATATATATATATATATATATATATATATATATATATATATATATATATATATATATATATATATATATATATATATATATATATATATATATATATATATATATATATATATATATATATATATATATATATATATATATATATATATATATATATATATATATATATATATATATATATATATATATATATATATATATATATATATATATATATATATATATATATATATATATATATATATATATATATATATATATATATATATATATATATATATATATATATATATATATATATATATATATATATATATATATATATATATATATATATATATATATATATATATATATATATATATATATATATATATATATATATATATATATATATATATATATATATATATATATATATATATATATATATATATATATATATATATATATATATATATATATATATATATATATATATATATATATATATATATATATATATATATATATATATATATATATATATATATATATATATATATATATATATATATATATATATATATATATATATATATATATATATATATATATATATATATATATATATATATATATATATATATATATATATATATATATATATATATATATATATATATATATATATATATATATATATATATATATATATATATATATATATATATATATATATATATATATATATATATATATATATATATATATATATATATATATATATATATATATATATATATATATATATATATATATATATATATATATATATATATATATATATATATATATATATATATATATATATATATATATATATATATATATATATATATATATATATATATATATATATATATATATATATATATATATATATATATATATATATATATATATATATATATATATATATATATATATATATATATATATATATATATATATATATATATATATATATATATATATATATATATATATATATATATATATATATATATATATATATATATATATATATATATATATATATATATATATATATATATATATATATATATATATATATATATATATATATATATATATATATATATATATATATATATATATATATATATATATATATATATATATATATATATATATATATATATATATATATATATATATATATATATATATATATATATATATATATATATATATATATATATATATATATATATATATATATATATATATATATATATATATATATATATATATATATATATATATATATATATATATATATATATATATATATATATATATATATATATATATATATATATATATATATATATATATATATATATATATATATATATATATATATATATATATATATATATATATATATATATATATATATATATATATATATATATATATATATATATATATATATATATATATATATATATATATATATATATATATATATATATATATATATATATATATATATATATATATATATATATATATATATATATATATATATATATATATATATATATATATATATATATATATATATATATATATATATATATATATATATATATATATATATATATATATATATATATATATATATATATATATATATATATATATATATATATATATATATATATATATATATATATATATATATATATATATATATATATATATATATATATATATATATATATATATATATATATATATATATATATATATATATATATATATATATATATATATATATATATATATATATATATATATATATATATATATATATATATATATATATATATATATATATATATATATATATATATATATATATATATATATATATATATATATATATATATATATATATATATATATATATATATATATATATATATATATATATATATATATATATATATATATATATATATATATAGATATATATATATATATATATATATATATATATATATATATATATATATATATATATATATATATATATATATATATATATATATATATATATATATATATATATATATATATATATATATATATATATATATATATATATATATATATATATATATATATATATATATATATATATATATATATATATATATATATATATATATATATATATATATATATATGGATGTATTGGCATTGTGTGAGACGAAGATGAAAGGAAAAGGAGAAGTGGCATTTGCTGATATAACAGGTAGGGTGTCTGGGGTTGAAAGGGGGAGAGCGAGAGAAGGTGTGGCATTATTGCTGAGTGAATGGATGGTAAATAAGGTAGTGGAATGGAAAGAAGGGGTGCTATGTGTCAAGAAAATCAGTGCTAGAGTGAAAGGAAAAGTGTACAAATCAGTTGTGAGACCAGCGTTGCTGTACGGAGCGGAGACGTGGCCGGTGAAAAAGGTTCAAGAAAGGAAGATAGATGTCACAGAAATGAGAATGCTGAGGTGGATGTGTGGGGTGACGAGGGAGGACAGGATACGAAATGACCGGATCAGAGGTACAGTGAAGGTGGTGGAGGCGTCAGCGAAAGAGCAGGAGAGGAGATTACAGTGGTTCGGTCATGTGAAGAGGAGAGAAGAAGACTACGTGGGTGTGAGAGTGATGGAGATGGACGTGGAGGGCAGACGTAGACGAGGAAGACCTAAACTACGGTGGAAGGACCAACTGAAGGAGGATCTCAGAGAGAGACAGCTGGGGGAGGAGCAAGTGATGGACCGGAACCAGTGGAGACGACTAGTGAAGAGATGCAATCCCATATGAAAATGGGAACGCAAATAGAGGAAGAAGAAGAAGAAGAATGGAAAGAAGTTTCATCTAGGCTGATGTAGATGAGGGCTAGGATAGGTAGGGAATGTTAGGTTTTTGTTAGTGCGTATGGGCCAGGATGTGAGAGAAGTGAGGAAGAGCGGGATGAATTCTGGAATGAGTTAACTAGGTGTGCGGATGGTCTGAGTAGAAGGAACTATGTAGTTGTGTAGGGTGATTTGAATGCCAGAGTGGGTGATGGAGAGGTAGAAGTTGTTGTAGGAAAGTATGGGGTACCAGGTGGGAATGAGAGTGGCAAGAGACTGTTAGATATGTGTGTGAAGCAAGAGTTGGTGATAGGTAATTGTTTTTTCAAGAAGAAGTTAATAAATAAGTATACATGGATGAGAGTGGCAAATGGAAGAGTGAAAGAACTAGCATTGATGGATTATGTGTTGGTAGCAAAGAGCATGATTGGTAGAGTGAAAGATGTGCATGCATTTAGGGGTGTGGCTGCTGGAATGTCTGATCATTTTTTGGTTGAAGCAAAAGAGATAGTAGCAAAAGAGTGAGGAAATAGAGTGGGGGGATGTAGTAGGGAAATGGTGAAGGTGGAAGAGTTGAAAAAGCCAGAGAAGAGACAGGAATATCAGGACAGATTGAAAGTGGCATATGACAGGGTGAACGAAAGAGAAGTTGGGGAGTTATTGGATTGGAATGGGGGTTGATGAAAGAATGTTTTGTGGGACATGCAAGTGATGTGTGTGGAAAGAGGTTTGTTGGAGGTGGCATGAGGAGGGGCAGCGAGTGGTGGAATGTTGGGGTGAAAATGAAGGTGGAAGAGAAAAAGAGGGCTTCTGAGGAATGGCTGCATTGTAAAAGTAGGGAGAAGTATGAAAGATATAGGGAGAGAAATGTGGAAACCAAGCAGATGGTAGAGGAAGAGAAGAGGTTGGCAAATGTTAGGCGGGGACAGGATTTTAGTAGATCATATGAGGAGAATAAAAAGAAGTTTTGGAAAGAAGTGAAGAGAGTAAGGAAGGGTGGATCGAGGATGGAAGAGACAGTGAAAGATGTGAATGGACAGATGTGAAGAGGGAACGATGCAAGGAAAAGATGGGCAGAATATTTTGAGTGCTTGATGAACGTTGAGGAAGATAGAGAGGCAGATATATTGACAGTAGGGGGTGTTCAAGTGCCAGTAATGGGGGATGAAAATGATTTAGAGATTACAAGAGAGGAGATGAAAAGGGCATTGTATTAAGCCAAAGCAGGTAAAGCACCTGGAATGGATGGTGTGAGAGCGGAGATGTTGAAAGAAGGGGGTGTGACTGCATTGGAATGGTTAGTGGGAGTGTTTAATAAATGCTTTCTGTTGTCAATGGTGCCAGTGGAATGGGTGATTGCTTGTATAGTACCCCTATACAAAGATAAAGGAGATGTGTATGAATGCAGTAATTTTAGGGGTATAAGTTTGTTGAGTGTGATAGTAAAAGTGTATGGTAGGATACTGGTTAATAGGATTAGGGACAAGACAGAAAATGTGATCGCAGAAGTGCAGAGTGGTTTTAGGAGAGGTAGAGATTGCATAGATCAGATTTTTATAGACAGGCAGTTACGTGAGATATATTTAGCAAAGGTAAGGATGTGTTTTTTGCATTTTTGGTTCTAGAGAAAGCTTATGATAGAGTTGATAGAGAGGCAATGTGGAATGTTTTGAGATTATATGGACTTAATGGTAAATTGTTGCATGCAGTGAAGAGATTGTATGAGAGCAGTAGAGCTTGTGTTAGGGTAGGGAATAAAGTGAGTGAGTGGTTTCCAGTGAGTGTGGGACTGAGACAGGGATGTGTGATGTCACCATGACTGTTCAATTTGTATGCTGATGGAGTCGTAAGAAAGGTGAATGAGCGAGTGCATGGTCGAGGTTTGAGAATAGTAGATGGGGATGCTAATGAGTGGGAGCTGAGCCAAATAGTTGCACAATACCATTGCTATTCTCTTTCTCTTTTTCATTTAATTTTCTGATGTGAATTTACCTGTATCCTTCAAGATCGCCATTTTTTATATCACGGACATATGCTAATACCTTAGACTCTGTTAAGTACATTATAGATTAAATTTACACATTTTTCAATAAGCTAAATGCTTTAGTCCTTAGCGTTAAGTTCAATTCTGAAATTGGAATCAGATGACAATTTACCATATCTGACAGTTTTGAGTATGAGAAAACACAATATATGTTCATTTACTGTGTACAGAAAGAACACTTCTGTATTTTGTTTATACTTTCTGAGTGATCATTATTTGTGGGCATAAAACTGCTGTTGCATGCAATCTTTTCCTGAAAGTTCTGCCCTTGTGTCTTCCTCGTAACTTCAATAACTAACATAAGATAATCCGTCAACAGTCAGAAAGCTCCATTTACCCTGCATGTGGACCTCGAAAACAAAGTAAGAAAACACTAAAATATTTTATATTGGATTTGAATAAAAAAAAAAACTTTTGAACGTAGATTTTATATATGTCATCCAATTACCCTAATAAGACCAATTAGGCAAAAATCCTCGTTTTTTTACTCTCTTTATATTTAATTATACGAATACAATTGGCACCTCATAATTAAATGTATATCAAAATAAAACTCTCATTAGATGTTGGTATTTACGAAATTAATTACAGCCCTTCTGACAAATCCTATATTTATCAAATGGGCCAAATCGTAGATCAAAACAACAATAACAAGGAAGACCGAATAGCCAGATCTTAATATTGTGAATATGCTCTTTAGTATGTGTTCTATCTATGACATTTTCCTCACACAAACACACACTCACACACACACACACATACACACACATACACACACACACATATATATATATATATATATATATATATATATATATATATATATATATATATATATATATATATATATATATATATATATATATATATATATATATATATATATATATATATATATATATATATATATATATATATATATATATATATATATATATATATATATATATATATATATATATATATATATATATATATATATATATATATATATATATATATATATATATATATATATATATATATATATATATATATATATATATATATATATATATATATATATATATATATATATATATATATATATATATATATATATATATATATATATGTATATACATACACACGCATACACATACATAAACATATACATATAAATATGCATACATGCACACATATTCACACACATGAGTGCATATATATATATATATATATATATATATATATATATATATATATATATATATGTATATTTATATGTATAACTTTATGTATGTGCATGTTAACTATATATGTATATGTTTGTGTATGTACATGTATATGGGTGTGTGTGTGCAATTGTTTGTATATGTATGTATATTTATATTTGTGTACGTATATATATATATATATATATATATATATATATATATATATATATATATATATATATATATATATATATATATATATATATATATATATATATATATATATATATATATATATATATATATATATATATATATATATATATATATATATATATATATATATATATATATATATATATATATATATATATATATATATATATATATAATTGTGTGTGTGACACCGGGACAGGCAAGAAAATTGCTTTTATAGATAAAGGCCCGGGCACGAAGAAACTATTAAGACGAAGAAATTATAAATAGTTAGCGACGAGGCAGATAGGAGGTAATGATAAACAATGGGAAAATGATATACTGAAAGAATAGTCGAAGTTTTGAAGATAGGGATATGGCAAAATTTGGCCATGAGATAACGATAGATCCGTTTTTTGAATGAAGATAAGTTATAAGAATTAGAAAAGACAAAAGGGGAATGAGAGCTCGAGAGTCTGGAGATGGATAGGAAAAAAACTTTATGTGCACCGACTAATCCAAAAGCTACAAATCTCCACACAGTACCTGTGAAATGGGGCCACTTGGCAAGTGTTTACGCAACCTCGGCAGTGGGGGAGAAATGCAACTCGCCAACTCAGTGATGAAAGTAGTAGAGACAGAAAAGAGCAAGGGATGATACCTAGCGGCGAAGAGAAAGAAAATCCAGATTAGAAGTAAGAGTTGGGTCATTAATGAGTTTGACTGCCTTAGATTCCTCCCCATCAAAGAAATAAGTAAAAGATGACTCTCCCCAAATGTACGAGCAGTATTCTAAACAGGAACGTATAAGAATTTTATAGATGTTAAGTAACTGTAAAGAGGAAAAGTAAAGAGATTTAGAAACTTGCATTATGTGATTCCTCCAAGGCAAGTTAGAGGATATCTGGATTTCTATTATGTTAATAAATGTAAGAGGGTTAATTTCGTTAGTTTCAAAAGACAATAAGGCTATCAAGAGGAGAAGAAGATATAGAGATAGCCAGAAACTGCTTTTGAGGCAATAAATTTAACTAAAATTTGGGTGCCACACTCAAATACCCTCTGCAAATTGGAGTTGAGAGCAGAAGAAAGAGTGGCATGAGACTGAGTACGAGTAGCAGATGAAGGTTGTGATGAAAAGGTAAAGGAAATCATTGGCAAAGGCATAAAGAAGATAGAAAGATAGGGACTGAAGAAAATCATTGATGGAGCAAAGGAACCGAGTAGGTGAAAGAACAGAGACTTGTGGAGCACCACTGGTAACAGGGAATGGGCTATATATTGCACCATCAGCAACTACAGGTATAAAATGGTCAGAATGAAAACTGGAAATTAGAGAACAGAGAGAAAGGGGTATAACCATATGTAGGGAGTTTGGCTGACAGAGCCTTGTGCCAGACTCTGCCAAATACCTTAGAGATATCAAGGGCGACGACAAAGTATTCCCCGTAGTTCCAAAGAGAAATTGACGATACATGAGTAGGATAGGATGGGAGCTCACCAGTGGATCTTGCCTTAAGCCATACTGATGATTGGAGATAAGTGAGTTAGATTCAAGATGTTTCAAGAAGTGAGAATTCAGCAAATTTTTTAAAACTTTAGCAATAACAGAGGATAGGGCAATAAGTTGATAGCTTGAAGGAATAGAGGCGTCACATTTCTTAGGAACAGGTAGCACTAGACCTTGCTTATAAGATGAAAGAATGATACTGGTTGAGAAAATGAGGCAAATTAGATGGCAACGCACAGGAGTCAATTCATCTGCAATCGTCTTAAGGACCGTGCAGGGAAACCATTGGGTACAGATACTTTGTTCGCTTTAAGCAAGCAAAGGACCTAATGAACTTTGCGTGAAGAAAAGACAAGGGTGGGCATAGGGTTAGAGATGGGTATGGAATAAGGGACAGGTGTGGTGGAATTGCTTAAGGAAAAGTTGTCAGAAAAATGAGAGCCATAGAGAGTGGCTTTGTCAGTAGGAGAGCAAGCTATAGAACCATTAGGACGAATGAAAGTGGGAAAAGCTTCAGTTAGAGAAGTTTTTGGAAAGGTTTTTGGCTAAGGACAAGAAATATTTATTACTGGGAGAGGAGTTAAGGGCATCAACTTTCCTACTTATAAGGGAAGCTTTAGACCTTTGATTTTTTTTTATGAGTGTGACACCGGGACAGGCAAAAACTGCCCTAATCAATAAAGGCTCGGGCATGAGAAAATACCACGAACAAGGAAAACAAAAACGTTAAGGACAAGGCAGAGACAAGGTAATAAAACACAAAAGAAAACGACAGAGAGAAAGAGCAGTCAAAGTACAGAGTACCCAGAGATATGGAGGATTAGGCCCTGAGATGACGATAGATCCGCTTTTTGAAGATGTTAGGGATGCAACCCGCCAACTCGTCAGAGCAGCGATGGAAGTAATAGAGATAAAAAAGAGAAGAAGAAGATACCTTACAGCAAAGAGAGAGAGAATCAAGATTAGAAGAAAGAGAAGGGTCATTAATGAGTTTGACTACCTTAGATTCAACCTTATCAAGGAGATAAGTATAAGAAGAAGCACAACAGAAGTGTGAGCAGTATTCTAAGCAGGGTCGGATAAGACCTTTATAAATATTAAGTAGCTGTAAAGAGGAAAAGTAATGATGAAAACGAAACAAAATCCCCAAATTTTTGGATGAAGATTTAGAAATTTGGATTATGTGATTCCTCCAAGACAAGTTAGCAACTACATGGATTCGTAATATGTTGATAGAATTAAGAGGGTAAATTTTGTTTGTTTCAAAGACAATAGGGTATGAGCAGGAGAAGAAGATAAAGAGATAGCCAGAAACTCTGTCTTCGAGGCAATGAATTTAACTAAATTTTGAGTGCCCCACTCAGATACCCTCTGCAAATCGAATATGAGAGTGGCAGAAAGAGTGATACGAGACTGATTTTGAGTAGCATATGAAGGTTGTGAAGAAAAGGCAGAGGAAAAGTGGAGGGTAGAATCATCAGCAAAGGCATGAAGAAGAGAGGAAGATGGGGATTGTAGAACATCATTGATGAAGAGAAGGAACAGAGTAGGTGAAAGAACAGAGCCCTGTGCAACACCACTGGTATAAGAGAAAAGGCTATATGTCGCACCATCAACAACTACAGATATAAAGCTGTCAGAAATAAACTGGAATCAGAGAACAGAAAGAAGGGGTAAAGCCATAGGCAGGGAGTTTGTCCAACAGAGCCTTGTGCCAGACTCTGTCAAAAGCTTTAGAGATATCAAGAGCGACGACAAAAGATTACCTAAAGTTCCTCAGAGAATATGACCAACATGAGTAAGAGAGGACATGAGGTCACCAGTGGATCTTGCTTTGCGGAAGCCATACGGGTGATCAGAGATAAGTGAGTTAGATTCAAGGCATTTCAGGCAGTAAGCATTGAGCAAAGTTTCAAAAACTTTAGCAGTAGAGAAGATTTGGGCGATAGGTCGTTAGTTTGAAGGAATAAAGAGGTCACCCTTCTTAAGAACAGGTTGAACTACAGCATGCTTCCAAGCTGATGGATAGATACTGGTTGACAGAATGAGGCGAAAAAGACAGCAAAGGATGGGAGCCAGTTCATCTGCAAACTCCTTAAGGAACCTTGCAGGGATACCATCGGGACCAGATGACTTCTTAGTCTTTAACGTGCAAATACTCTTATGAACTTTGCGTGAAGAAAGGATAAGGGAGGGCATAGGGTTAGAGAGGGGTAAATATTGAGGAACATGTGTGCTGGAATCACTTAAGGAAAGTTGACAGAAAAATGAGAGCCAAAGAGAGTGGCTTTGTCAGTAGGAGAGCAAGGTATAGAACCATCACAGCAAATGAAAGGGGAAATTTTGAGTGACAGAAGTTTTTGGAGAGGTTTTTGGCTAAGGACCAGAGGCATTTGTCAGTGGGAGAAGAGTTATGGTTATTAACTTTCCTCTTATAAAAGAAGCCTTAGACCTTCGAATCTGAGCAGTACAGCGATCCCTAGCAACAATAAAAGCAGAGCGAGTTAAATCGGAAGGAGAGGCTAGGTAAGATCAGTGTGCCCGATTCCTGGCCTGGATAACCATGGAGCCGGTACGGTCAAACCAAGGTTTAGGGGGAGAGAAAGTTTTTGTAAAAGTGGGCTGTACACCTCCATTCCCGAGGTCATGATCTCGGCAACATTTAGAGCTACCTGATCAGGGTTGCGGGACCGAAAGCGATAGTCATCCCATGGGAAGTCAAAGAGGAAGTTACGCATATTATCATGTTATTCGGTATGCTCAAAGTGCCAAAGGCAGCGCTAAGAAGGAGGGATT
This sequence comes from Halocaridina rubra, assembly GCA_037179515.1. Classification (NCBI taxonomy): domain Eukaryota; kingdom Metazoa; phylum Arthropoda; class Malacostraca; order Decapoda; family Atyidae; genus Halocaridina; species Halocaridina rubra. The sequence goes on from JAXCGZ010023913.1 coordinate 20,243, forward strand.
TGTGGAGGGGGAGCAAAAATGGAAGAGATTGAGATCATAGAGTGGTCAGATTTTCCAAGAGGGGAAAGCAAAGAATAAAAGTAGTCTGAAGGGTTAGAAGTAAGATATAGGTCAAGTACGTTTGCTGCATGTTCGTGACGATAAGAAGCACAAGTAAGATGTTTGATAATTTGCTCCAGATCATGAGTGATAGCAAAAGCAAAGGCCTCACTTCCCATCACATCAGTGTGAATAGAATTAAGCCACTCACTGTGGTGTAATTTTGAAGTCTACAATGTAGAGAACTTTGGCATGCGGGTGAGAAGACAGCAAGGACTCATGGCACGAGGACAGATATTCAAAGAAAGATGCAAACTCAGTGGAGTTTGGAGAACAGTAGCAGAAGCAAAGGAAAATAGTGGTAGTAGAGAGATAGATTTTAAGCCAAAGAACATCAAAGTCTAGAGATTTAAGGTCCATGAGCCTTGCAATAGGAGTGTTAGTGTTGCAGTAGGCACAGACCCCACCATTGGAATGAAAACGAGTATACATATTAATTGAGAGATTTGTAATGGGTCAGTGGAAGCATGTATACACAGCTGGGTTTCATACAGGAGGAGGAGGTTAGGGAAGAAAGTACCCAAGTGCTGTTTCACAGACGAAAGATTAGAGTTCAGCCCATGACTGTTAGAATAGTGAAGAGTGAAGAAGAAGATCTATTGGGAGGTGCTAGGTGAAGAGCAGAACCATTACTACCACCAGGCGTGTCTGCCCTCAAGCCAATAGTGGAGTCAACACGAACCCCGGAGATTCTTCGCACCCCTCTATTCCGGGTACTGGGGGCCATTAGTTGTGGACCTTCCATATATAGTAGGAAATATGTGGGAATAAGAGAGAAAAATAGACAGATGTAGGGAATGTTGTGACTTGTCAAATGTAATGGACTCGCAAGAAATGATCAATGAATACACCAGAATATTCAGTGTAGATGTTGGCATGAGGAAAAGAACCATCCCGAAGGAAGACTCAACTGGAGCTGTCTGGACCAGTCTTAGCTGAATCCTAATACCTTCAGTCGTAGTCTTTCAATGGGTGGCTGGTGCCATAGCCAACCTACTAATCATAGCAGTACAGCAATTCCTAGCTACAGCAAAAGCAAAGCGAGTTAAATCAGAAGGAGAGGCGTTGTTGTGACACGCATAGAGGAGGAGATGAATGCCTCCTTTCCCGAGGTTATGATCTCGGCTAATTTTAGACTACCTGATCAAGGTTGCAGGATCAAAGGCAGTAGTCAACTCACAGGAGGTCAAAGAGGGAGTTATGCAAATCATCACATTGGGTACGCTCATAGTGCCAAAGGAGGCGCTGAGTAGGAGGAATTAATG